>ML259507.1:435-16944 GCA_005239495.1 Nicotiana undulata | reverse complement strand
AACTTGAACAGTGTGTACCTATTACAATTGCTTCTAGATAAAGCTGAAAGATACAATATGTAAACACCTACTACAACCAACTAGACTCAAAAAATAACAAATGAAACTGGTTCTTCTAGTTGGTTCAAGTAGCTTTTGTGTCGCACAAGGATTCAACTTGCAAAATTGCTTTGGTAATTTTGCTTTCAATTCCTGTTTCACTTCGGTGTTTGTGCGTAAATTCTTTAGCAGGAATGCTTCAACATTTTATAGAGTCGGTAATTGAGATGTTGTTGTTCAGTTCTAATGCAACTCTTCCTTGGTCGAAGAGTTTGTATTTATCTCAACTTCCTCGATCTTGTTTCTGTCCTACCTTGAATCGAAGTCCATCTCCTTATCAATTTGCAACCTTTTTGCTTAGGAGATAACCTCTTAGTTCACAGATAATATTTATCTCCTGTGCATGGACTCTTATCGTGCCAATGGGTCTTTTTGACTATGTTTGCCCTAATGGACCTGGTTCAACTGGGTTGACATTTGTCAATCTTCAAAACCATGCAATGACTTGATTCAACAAAGTCCCCCTTTTTGATGATGACAAACTCTGTGCATAACCTTGTACATACTTCAATCCAACATAGACACTGTGTATAGTTTTAAGCATTTATCATAGAGAGACCAGGTTCATTAGGTTATAAATATCACAAAATCTTTGAAATTTTGAAAGCACATATCTTCCCCCTTTTGGCATCATCTAAAAGTTGCAAAATGATAAACTTACCAGAAGTATTAACAATTACTCATGGCCATTGAGGCAACTGCAAGTACAAAGCATACATTAATCATCAAAAGAAACCAATAAATGTAAGTTATATAAGAAACTGAGATAAAAGCAATAGCCAAAAAGAAAAATTCATTGATTAGATAGCATATCAGGCACACCATACACAAAAAGAATTAAAACAGTCGAAACCATGAGCAAAACATAAAACAAAAAGCAGAACAAGATAAGACAATTCCCAACTGGGTCATAGAGGGGGTATTTTGGTGGCACTGGACTCCTAAGGCTGGGAAGGGGCAGAGGAGGTTGTGGTCTTGCTTGAAGAAGGGAGAGCATTTGATGAAAAACACCCTCATTCTTCTCCTTTTCTTTGGCTAATTTAGCTTTGAGAGCATCCCGCTCAACTTCAACCTCAATAAGGCGAGATTTCAAACGAAGGATCTCCGTATCCTTGATCTCACCTTCCTGCACAAGAGTCCTGACCTTGCTATTAATAGGAAATTTCCTAGATGAACCAGGTTCATCCTCAGGAATATTAGCAATGTAGTCACAGGTCAGCAACGTATTCTTCCCAAAGTAGTCCTTTGCAATAGCCATTTCAGCATTCTTCACTGGAACCTTGAAGTGAGAAAGCAGAGCAGTCTGCATAAACCCATAAGGTATAGCATGTGCCTTGGCTCCATTCATAACCCTATCCAAGAGCTGGATGATGAAGGCATGCCAATTGATCTGTTTACCCCTGTACAAGCACTCCATGAGCGTGAGATCCATATAGCTGGCAATGATCCTTCGCTCTTGCCTAGGCAGCAACAATTTTATCGCAAACTCAAAGAACAGTTTGTGCTGAGGCCTCATCTCACTCTTAAACACTGCCCTGGGCTCCAGTTCTTGCTCATCTTCATAGAAAAACCTGGTGATTTGAAGTGCTAAGGAAAACCATCCAGATTAGGCCAGATTTTCCTTGTGTAATCATCATAACCCTCAGAAGGGATATTCAGTATTTCCCCCAATTCCTTTGCATCAAACGAAATCTCAACTCCTTGAACCTTGGAGGATACCCTACCATCTTTGACAACTGTGTTGGCCATAAATTCAACCAACTCATTCCTAGCCAGCCTTCCCTCAAGGTGAAGAACCATGTCCTTCCACCCTTGCACATCCAAGGTATCCATCAAGAAAATCATCCCTGATTCCTCAAGGTCTCTAAACAGCTTCCCCTTCAAGATAGTACGCTTTCCAAACATTGTGAGTTTGTTAGTATCCTCACCAGACACTTCCACTTCTTCTCCACTCCATTCCTCATCATCAACAATCTTTACTTTCTTTGACTCAGACCTGGTCCTCTTTGCAACTGTTGAGGGTGTGGCATACACAGATGCTGACTTCTTGGAAGAAGCCTTAGCTTTCTTGGTTTTTGGTGTCTCAACCTCAACTTGTGTTGGTTTCTCCTCCTGATGGACCAGGTCAATATCATCGTCATCAACAAGAACTGCATCAACGGGCTCTCCAGTTTTTTCCTTTCCCTTGGCAGACTTCTTCTTCTTGCTCTCTCTCAGAGCTTTTTCCAATTCTTCTTCTTATTGCCTAATAGTGCTTCTAGTAGCACGACTCTTTGGGGCAGGAGCATCAGCAGAAGATGAAGCTTTCCTTTTTTTGGTTGGAACAGGGGTAGTAGCTTTCTTGGATTTTGAGGTTCTCTTCTTTTTGGGATTGTAGGTCTCCCCCAACTTTTTCAGCATCTCAACCAACGTTTCCTCAATAGATGAACCAGGTTCATCTACTGCTTGTTGTAGGCTTTCCAGACCTGCTACTGCTTCCCCAGAATTGCTTCCCCATACAGCTTTGACTCCTTCCTCAACAATCATAGAAGGGGGGCCACAAATAGCCAGAGTGGTACATTCCTTCCCAGATCCCCTTTCTGAACTCCCTTCTCCCTATCTCTCAATGTTTATATTTTTCCCAATTTTCCTTCACCTATCCGGTACCTCTGCATCCACTATCGACCCAATCAAGATAAACCTGTTTTCAGCCACTTCAGTTGCAGACCAACTTCAAGATTTCCCTTTTCAATGTCAGATGAACCTGGTGCTTCATCCTCATTTGCAGATTTGAAGGACTCACTAGAGGATTCAGATTCTTGGACCTTGCTAGCTTGAAGTATCTCATTTTAATATTTGGCACGAGGATGCAACTATTTTCCTAGCCAACACCTTTACTCTACGTTGTCTGGGGGCTGGAGTGGGGCTAGGTGTAATGGCGGGGACTGATTGGGGTGAAGGAGTGGGTTCAGGGATAGGTTCAGGAACTGGAGGGTTTTGAGGGGTTGAGGACCTAGTGGGAGAGTGTGAGCTGTATGTAGATGGAGAGCTAGAACCAGTGTCTTCAAGACCGACCCCATAGTCAGGGGTGGTTGATGAAGATGAAGCAAGGGGGTGGTGTAGAAGACATTGTCATGAAGATTTTGGGGAGAGAAGAATGTTGATCACTTTGGTATGAGAGGAATTATGAACTTGGTTTGACGGTTATGTCTTTGAATAAGGGAGGTAATGATGGCCTTTTAAAGATGTGGTTATTAATTGTACAACGGGCATAATTCTTGGGCAAGTGGAAGTCTAATAGCTGCAGGAGTGTCAGTGATTAGACGATTATGACTCCCTAATATCTAGGCTAATTAAGGTTCGATGGGACTCTTTGAAACATGTTCATTTTGGGATAAGTACTAAGAATTTGAAATGAACCAAATATAGATAGAGTCCTGCTCATGTGTGACTATAATTATTTCAATAAGTGTATGGTGATGAGAACGTTCCTTGTCAGTCAGATGAACCAGCAGCGATGAACCAGGTTCATCGTATTATAGTCTTTAATTTGCCTCAATTTACAAAGATAGAAAAAAATCATTACCAACTAGGAAATCATATTAATACATGGCAAGAGAATATGACAGTAAAGTCATGATACTGAGCAATGATTAGTCTGGTTAGTTACCTATTTTTAGTGTTTCTAGCCAAAATAAAATTATTTTTTTAAAATTAGGTGATCTTAATCATACCTAATTCTAGCATGTTTCTCTCAAAATGCTCCCTACTCAGTGCCTTGGTGAAGATATCTGCAATTTGTTTGTCAGTAGCACAAAATTCGATTGAGATCATTCCTTTTTCATAGTTATCTCTTAGGAAATGGTGTCTGACATCTATGTGCTTGGTTCTCTTATGATGAACCGGGTTCTTCGTCATGCTAATTGCACTAGTGTTGTCACAGAAAATAGGAATGCATCCAACCTCTATACCAAAATCCATGAGTTGTTGCTTGATCCATAGCAACTGAGCACAGCATGAGGCTGCAACCACATATTCAGCCTCAGCAGTAGACAAGGCTACTGAATTTTGTTTCTTGGTGGCCCAAGACACAAGGCAAGAGCCCATAAAGTGAGCCATGCCTGAGGTACTTTTCCTGTCAACCAGGAAACCTGCATAATCTGCATCAGTATATCCTACGAGGTCAAAATTACTACCTTTAGGATACCAAAGACATAAATCAGTTGTGCCCTTCAGATATCTCAGAATTCTCTTCACTGCAGTTAGATGGGACTCTTTTGGATTTGCCTGAAATCTAGCACACATTCCTACACTGAACACAATATCAGGTCTGGTGGCAGTGAGATTGTGATGACCCAAAAGGTCATCCTAAGTAATTCCAGCTAAATCTGTGTTCTGAGGCCCCGAAAGTCTCCGTTAATCTCACCTCGATGTGCGTGCGCAGCCCGGGCAGGTAGCCAGGAAGCTTCCACGTGAAAATTCGATAAAGATGGGACTTTTGAATTGAATAATTGAATAAAGTTGACTTTGGTCAATATTTTTGGTAAACGGACTCGGACCCGTGATGTGACGGTCCCGGGGGGTCCGTAGGAAAATATAGGACTTGGGCATATGCCCGGAATCAAATTCCGAGGTCCCAAGCCCGAGAAATAAATTTTTAAAGAAAATTATTTTCTGAAAATAATAAAGGAATTTGAAAGTGAATAATTATGTGAAAACCTTGTTACCGGGCCGTATTACGGTTCCGGAGCCCAGAATAAGTTTAGTATATGTTATTTGTCCTATCTGTGAAATTTGGTGTAAAACGGACTTGAATTGATTGGTTTCGGATCAAAATGAGGAAAACTGGAGTTAATGAAGTTTTGAGGTTTTTAAAGAATTTGAAATTTGGCTTGAAAGGTGATTTTAGGTTCCCGAAGTCCGAAATGCAATTCCGAGGCCGGGAATAGTTCCATTACGTTATTTATGTCTTGTCTGCAAAATTTGAAGTCGTTCCGAGTTGTGTGGGTCGGTTCGGCGCATCGTTATAGAATCCTAGAATTCCAAGTTCTTAAGTGTTGAATTTAGGGGTTTTGGAGGGTGATTTTGAGTTTTAGCGTTGTGTTGAGTGTTCCATGGGCTCGAGCAAGACTGTTTAATGATTTGGGACTTATTGGTATATTTGGATGGGGGCTCGGGTGGGCTCAGGTGCCTCCCGGACCCCGCACGAGGCCAAAAACCAGCAGAAATCACTACTGGTGCACAACAACTGATGTGACCGCAGGTGCGGTTGCCCAGCCGCAGGTGCGGGACCGCCCTTGCGGTCCCAGCCTTCGCAGGTGCGATGCCCATCGCTGGTGCGGCTCTTCCTCCGCTGGAGCGGGACCGCTAGTGCGGCTCCCAACTCCGCAGGTGCGAGCCTAGGGGCCCAGGCCCTTCTTCCGCAGGGGCGACCATTTTCGCACAGGCCCGAGACCGCACCTGCGGTCCTAAGGTCGCAGGTGCGGAAACCCCTGTTGGCAGGCCTCTTAAATACTCTAAATTTCGGGTTTTCTTCACTTTCACCCATCTTCAACCACCATTAGAGAACAACCAAGCTTGGGCAACACCTTCCACGACCACCCACTGTAAGAGGTAAGTTAAAACCCATAAACTTCTAGTTTTAACGTTAATTCTTAGTAAAATACACTATTAAATCATCTAAAAATCTTAGAATTAGGTAATAAACTTTAGGGTTCTTGGGGATTTCATGATTTTCCATGTTAGGCCATGAATTCTTGAATAAATTACATAACTTCGATCCTTAGACTCCGGGTAATTGATTCCTTCATGAATTTTCGAAAATCCGAACGCGTGGGCCCGAGGTCGAATTTTAGTGTTCTCGAAAGAAATGTAGGAGATGTATAATTTGGCTTGGGAATTGGTTCATTGAGTACTTATTGATGTTAATAGGCCCATTATGTCTAGATATTCCCGAATCAGAGCTGGATTCGAGAGGAAAGGTCGTGATTGAGGCTTGACTGGCATTTTTCTTGGAGCCGAGGTAAGTGTTTGGCTTAACCTCAGCTTGAGGGATTAGGTATAGAGTCTTACTTGCTATGTGTAACCCATGTCTAACGTATAGGCATGGTGACGAGTGCCTACGCGTTGCGGTCTAGCATGCCCGTGCGTCATTTGTGATGAAACTTACTATGTTTTAATATTCTCCGCCCCGTGAGTAATTGGTGAATTAAAAAGTGATACCTTGATGTTGTTTTTATGACGTGAAGAGTTGTTGAGTAATTTATTTCAGTTGAGGCTTACATTGTTTAAATTGTAATTCTGATGCGAGATTGGTTATAGCTGAGACCTTTGTCGGGCAACGTTGAGTTGTAATTGATGTTTCTCCATGCTGGGACAATAGAATTGTATTGAATATTTCCATGCACTTGAGACTTCGTATTGTTGACTTTCACATTATTGTTGCTTTGTTTTTTATTATTTGTCGCACGAGGGGACATGCCGTGCTGACTGCTTGTTATTATATATGCACGAGGGGAATTCCGTGCCGAGTGTTATTATATATGCACGAGGGGACATTCCGTGCTGAGTGTTATTATATATGCATGAGGGGACATTCCGTGCTGAGTGATTGTGAGGCTATGCACGAGGGGACATTCCGTGTCGAGTGTTATTATATATGCACGAGGGGACATTCCGTGCCGAGTGATTCTGAGGTTATGCACGAGGGGACATTCCGTGCCGAGTGTTATTATATATGCACGAGGGGACATTCCATGCCGAGTGATTGTGAGGTTATGCACGAGGGGACATTCTGTGCCGAGTGTTATTATATATGCACCAAGGGACATTCTGTGCCGAGTGATTGTGAGGATATGCACGAGGGGACATTCCGTGCCGAGTGTTTGTGAGGTTATGCACGAGGGGACATGCCGTGCCTTTTCTGTTCATTATATGTTTGAAGAGTTAAATTTCTGCCTTTATCTTTACATTTCATTTATTACCCTGTTCTGCCGTTCTAGCATATTGTTACCCCTATCACCCCATCATGTTCTCCCCGTATCTGTCTTACTTGCTTATTTCTGTTGCCATTTTGCTGTTATTATATAAAGCTGTACAGGTTCGTATGTTGTGTTGGTCCTAGCCTCGTCACTACTTCGCCGAGGTTAGGCTCGACACTTACTCAGTACATGGGGTCGGTTGTACTGATGCTAAAGCTGCACTTCTTTATGATGTGCAGATTATGCAGCCGGACCCGGTGATCACTGACGGTCGGAGCATCTCATTAGTCCGTACAAAAGACATCGAGGTAGACCCGCAGACGTTCGTGGGCCTCGACGTCACCTTCTACTTTCCACTTTCAGTTATGTCTTACTTTTTTATTCAAAGACAGTCTTATGTATTTATTTCAGACCCTTTGTTTGTAGTAATCTCTTAGATAGTCCGTGAGTATGTGACACCAGTTTTGGGATTTTGTATATGGGTAGTATTTCGAAATTATTATGTTATATTATGGTTATTTGTTAGATTTCGCATGGTGGGCAATCGATTCCTTAGTTAGCTTGCTCGTTTTAGTTGTTAATGAGTTTTGCCCAGTTCAAACGTTGGCTTGTCTAGCGGGTTCACCGTTAGACGCAGTCATGGCCCGAAGGTGGGATTTCGGGTCGTGACAAGTTGGTATCAGAGCCCTAGGTTTCTTAGGTCTCACAAATCACGGAAAAACTTGGTAGAGTCTGAGAGATCGGTACGGAGACGTCTGTACTTATCCCCCAGAGGCTTCAAAGTTAGGAATAACTACATATTTTTCATTCTCTGTCCTGCTAGTTGACATCTGAACACTAATTGAGTCTCTATCTTACTCTCTCGCAGATGGCGAGAACGCGCGCTTCCTCATCGAACGACCAACAACCTGATCCTCCTATTGTCGCTCCTACGAGGGGCTGAGGCCGAGGCAGAGCTAGAGCAGCAGCTCCGGCAGAGGACCCACAGGTAGACTTTGCCAGTGAGGTCCCTACTCCGACAGTTCCGGTTGGACCAGCTCAGGTCCCAGAGGGGTTCATCCCCACCCCAGTACTTCAGGATGCTCTAGTCCGCTTAGTGGGACTCATGGAGAGCGTGGCTCAGGCCGGTCTTCTTCCTACTGCACCATCTGGATCTCAGGCTGGGGGAGGGACCCAGACTCCTGCTATTCACACGCCAAAGCAGTTTGCCCCTCAGTTCCAGACTCCGGCACCTGAGACGGCCGGAGTAGTTCAGTCAGGTATTATGGCACCAGCAGTTGAGGGAGCAGCCATGTCCACAGATGCTCTGTGGAGGTTGGATCGGTTCACCAAGTTGTTCACTACTACATTTACTGGTGCACCATAAGAGGATCCCCAGAATTATTTAGACAGCTGTTATGAGGTTTTTCGGAACATGGGCATTGTGGAGTCCAATGGAGTTGATTTTGCTACGTTTCTTCTTTCTGGCACCGCCAAGACTTGGTGGAGAGATTATTGCTTGACCAGACCAGCTGGGTCTGCACCTTTGACATTGGGTCAGTTCTCCGAGTTGTTCTTGGGGAAGTTCCTTCCAGTTACTCAGGGAGAGGATCTTCGGAGGCAGTTTGAGTGTCTACAGCAGGGCTCCATGTTCGTCACTAAGTACGAGACCATGTTTATTACGCTGGCCAGGCATGCCCTTATGATACTCCCCACTGATCGGGAGAGGGTTCAGAGGTTTATTGAGGGTCTAGCTCAGCCCATCAGGCTTCAGATGGCCAGGGAGACGGGTACTGATATCTCTTTTCAGGATTCAGTTGATGTGGCCAGACGCATTAAGGTGGTATTATCCCAGGGTGGTGGTCAGGGGTCTGACAAGAGACCTCGTCATTTCGGTCGTTTCAGTGGTGCCTCATCTGGAGGCAGATATTCCTTTGGCAGAGGCGATCCTCCTAGGCCTTATCAGTCGGCACTCCAGGTATCCCGTAGTGCACCTGCAGCTTCCATCAGTGCACCGCCGATTCAGAGCTATCAGGGTGGTCATTCTGGTCGCCAGGGTCAGTATTCTCAGCAGCCGAGGTCTTGCTTCACTTGCGGTGGTATGGGGCATATTTCCAGGTTTTGCCCCTGAGGTTTTGGTGGGTCTCAGTATCAGGGTTCCCGTGCCATGGTTCCAGTATCAGGTGCACCCTCACCCCCTCAGCCAACTAGGGGTGGTGGTCGTGGTGCTAGAGGTGGAGGTCAGACTCATAGAGGTGGAGGGCAGGCCATGAGAGGTAGAGGTCAACCCGTGGCAGGCAGACCCAGGGATATACAGGTTGGAGGGGCTCAGCCCCGGTGTTATGCATTTCCTGCTCGTCCAGATGCTGAGGCTTCTGATGCAGTTATCACAGGTACAGTTTTAGTTTGCAGCCGAGAGGCTTCGCTGTTATTTTATCCAGGTTCTACATTCTCCTATGTGTCTTCATACTTTGCCCCTTACTTGAGTATGCCCCGTGATTCCTTGAGTACTAATGTACATGTGTCTACGCCGGTGGGTGATTCTATAGTGGTAGATCAAGTCTACCGTGCTTGCGTAGTAGTTATTGGTGTCCTGGAGACTCAGGTTGATCTCTTGCTTCTTGATATGGTTGGCTTTGATATTATATTGGGCATGGACTGGTTATCTCCCTATTATGCTATTCTGGACTGTCATGCCAAGACAGTGACCCTAGCCTTTCCAGGAGTACCTCAGTTAGAGTGGAAAAGGACTCCTAGTCATCCCTCTGGTAGAGTTATTTCTTATATGAAGGCTCGGCGCATGGTCGAGAAGGGGTGTTTGGCCTATCTGGCCTATGTTTGTGATTCTATTGCTGAGGTTCCTTCTATGGAGTCTGTGCCCATGGTTCGTGAATTTCCAGAGGTATTCCCTGCTGATCTGCCAGGTATGCCGCCCGACAGGGATATTGATTTTTGTATTGAGCTAGTTGAGGGCACTCAACCCATTTCTATTCCCCCGTATCGTATGGTTCCGCCAGAGTTGAAGGAATTAAAGGAGCAATTGCATGATTTTTTGGATAAAGGCTTCATCAGGCCTAGTGTTTCACCTTGGGGTGCTCCAGTATTGTTCATGAAGAAGAAAGACGGCTCAATGAGGATGTGTATTGACTACCGGCAGTTGAATAAGATTACTATTAAGAACAAGTATCCTTCGCTGAGGATTGATGACTTATTTGATCAGCTTCAGGGTGCTACGGTGTTCTCTAAAATAGACTTGAGGTCTGGTTATCATCAGCTGAGGATTAGGGCTTCTGATGTGCCTAAGACAGCTTTTCGCACTCGTTATGGGCATTATGAGTTCTTGGTCATGTCGTTCGGGTTGACTAATGCCCCCGCTGCTTTCATGGAGTTGATGAATCGGGTATTCAGGCCTTATTTGGACTCGTTTGTGATCGTGTTTATAGATGATATTTTGGTGTACTCTCGCAGCCGGGAGGAGCACGAGCAGCACCTTCGAATCGTCCTCCAGACTCTGAGGGACAGGCAGTTGTATTCCAAGTTTTCCAAGTGCGAGTTTTGGTTGAGTACTGTGGCGTTCTTGGGCCACGTGGTATCGGCAGAGGGTATTCAGGTGGATCCGAAGAAAGTTTCAGCAGTTAGAGATTGGCCTAGGCACACTTCAGCCACAGAGATTCGGAGTTTCTTGGGCCTAGCAGGCTATTATCGCCGGTTCGTGGAGGGGTTTTCATCTATAGCAGCCCCTATGACCAAGTTGACGCAGAAGAGTGTTCAGTTCAGATGGTCGGAGGAGTGTGAAGCGAGCTTTCAGAAGCTCAAGACAGCATTGACCACAGCACCAGTGTTGGTATTGCCCACAGGTTCAGGTTCTTATACCGTGTATTGTGATGCTTCGAGAGTTGGGCTTGGTGCAGTGTTGATGCAGGATGGGAAGGTTATAGCCTATGCTTCACGTCAGTTGAAGACTCATGAGAAGAACTATCCGGTCCATGATTTGGAGCTTGCAGCCATTATTCATGCCTTGAAGATTTGGAGGCACTATTTGTATGGGGTACCGTGTGAGGTATTCACTGATCACAAGAGTTTGCAATACTTGTTTAAGCAAAAGGAGTTGAATATGAGGCAGAGGAGGTGGTTAGAGTTGCTGAAAGATTATGATATTACTATTCTCTATCATCCGGGAAAGGCCAATGTGGTGGCCGATGCCTTGAGCCGGAAGTCAGTCAGCATGGGTAGTTTGGCTTATCTATCAGTTGGTGAGCGACCTTTGGCTTTGGATGTTCAGACGTTAGCCAATCGATTTGTTAGATTGGAGGTTTCTGATGGTGACAGTGTTTTGGCCCATACCGTCGCTCGTTCTTCATTGTATGATCGCGTTCGCGCCAGACAGTATGAGGATCGTCATTTGTGTTCCCTTAGGGATGCGGTTCGGCATGGACGCGCCAAGCAGGTCACAGTTGATGCTGAGAGAGTTTTGAGATTGCAGGGTCGCATATGTGTTCCTGATGTTGATGGCATTCGCGAGTTAATATTGTAGGAGGCCCATAGTTCCCGGTATTCCATTCATCCGGGCGCCGCGAAGATTTACCAAGACTTGCGGCAGCATTATTGGTGGCGTAGAATGAAGAAGGACATTGTGGCTTATGTGGCTCGGTGCTTGAATTGTCAGCAGGTTAAATGTGAGCACCAGAGACCCGGTGGTTTGATGCAGCAGATTCAGCTTCCCGAGTGGAAGTGGGAGCGTATCACGATGGATTTTGTAGTTGGGATCCCACAGACTCGGAGGATGGTTGATGCAGTGTGGGTTGTTGTAGATAGGCTCACCAAGTCAACATATTTCATCCCGGTGGCGGTTTCATCTTCAGTAGAGAAGTTGGCTCAGATTTATATGAGAGAGATTGTCAGATTGCACGGTGTGCCCTTATCTATCATATCAGACTGAAGTACTCAGTTTACCTCCTATTTCTGGAGAGTATTTCAGCGAGAGTTGGGCACACAGATTGAGTTGAGTACAATATTTCATCCTCAGACGGACGGACAGTCCGAGCGCACTATTCAGATTTTGGAGGATATGTTGCGGGCGTGTGTTATTGATTTTGGTGGCTCATGGGATCAGTTCTTGCCCTTAGCAGAGTTTTCCTACAACAACAATTACCAGTCTAGCATTCAGATGGCTCCGTATGAGGCGTTGTATGGTAGGCGATGTCGGTCTCCAGTCGGATGGTTTGATCCCGGAGAGGCTAGATTATTAGGTTCTGAGTTAGTCCAGGATGCCTTGGATAAGGTGAAGATTATTCAGGATAGGCTTCTTACATCTCAGTCCAGGCAGAAGAGTTATGCGAATCGTAGAGTTCGAGAATTAGCTTTCATGGTAGGAGACCAGGTGTTCCTTCGAGTGTCGCCTATGAAGGGCGTGATGAGATTCGGAAGAAGGGAAAGTTGAGCCCTAGGTACATTGGTCCGTCTAAAATTTTAGATAAGGTAGGAGAGGTGGCCTACATACTTGCCTTGCCACCGCATTTATCAGCAGTGCATCCAGTGTTTCACGTATCTATGCTCCGGAGATATATTGCAGATCCATCTCATGTTCTTGACCTCGGCGGTGTCCAATTGGACAAGGATCTGTCTTATGAGGAGGAGCCAGTAGCCATATTAGATAGGCATGTTCGCCAGATGAGGTCGAAGAGTTATCCTTCGGTCCGTGTTTAGTGGAGGGGTCAGCCTGCTGAGGCAGCTACATGGGAGTCTGCGCCCGATATGAGGAGTCGTTACCCCCATCGTTTCTCAGACTTAGGTATTTTTTATGTTCGTTCGAGGACGAACGTTTGTTTTAGAGGTGGAGATTGTGATGACCCAAAAGTTCATCCTAAGTAATTCAAGCTAAATCTGTGTTTTGAGGCCCTGAAAGCCTCCGTTAATCTCACCTCGATATGCGTGCGCAGCCCGGGCAGGTAGCCAGGAAGCTTCCATGTGAAAATTCGATAAAGATGGGACTTTGAATTGAATAATTGAATAACGTTGACTTTGGTCAATATTTTTGGTAAACGGACTCGGACCCGTGATATGACGGACTCGGAGGGTCCGTAGGAAAATATGGGACTTGGGCATATGCCGGAATCGAATTCTAAGGTCCCAAGCCCGAGAAATGAATTTTTAAAGAAAATTATTTTCTGAAAATAATAAAGAACTTTGAAAGTGAATAATTATGTGAAAACCTTGTTACCGGGCCGTATTACGGTTCCGGAGCCCGGAACAGGTTTAGTATATGTTATTTGTCCTATCTGTGAAATTTGGTGTAAAACGGACTTGAATTGATTTGTTTCGGATCAAAATGAGGAAAACTGGAGTTAATGAAGTTTTGAGGTTTTTAAAGAATTTGAAATTTGGCTTAAAAGGTGATTTTAGGTTCCCGAGGTCCGAAATGCAATTCCGAGGCCGGGAATAGTTCCATTACGTTATTTATGTCTTGTTTGCAAAATTTGAAGTCGTTCCGAGTTTTTGGGTTGGTTCGGCGCATCGTTATAGAATCCTAGAATTCCAAGTTCTTAAGTGTTGAATTTAGGGGTTTTGGAGGGTGATTTTGAGTTTTAGCGTTGTGTTGAGTGTTCCATGGACTCGAGCAAGCCCGTTTAATGATTTAGGACTTATTGGTATATTTGGACGGGGGCTCGGGTGGGCCCAGGTGCCTGCCCGACCCCGCACGAGGCCAAAAACCAGCAGAAATCACTGCTGGTGCACAACAGCTGGTGTGACCGCAGGTGCGGTTGCCCAGCCGCAGGTGCGGGACCGCCCCTGCGGTCCCAGCCTTCGCAGGTGCGATGCCCATCGTTGGTGCGGCTCTTCCTCCGCTGGAGCGGGACCGCAGGTGCGGCTCCCAACTCCGTAGGTGCGAGCCGAGGGGCCTAGGCCTTTCTTCCGTAGGGGCGACCATTTTCGCGCAGGCGCGAGACCGCACCTGCGGTCCTAAGGTCGCAGGTGCGGAAACCCCTATTGGCAGGCCTCTTAAATACTCTAAATTTCGGGTTTTCTTCACTTTCACCCATCTTCAACCACCATTAGAAAACAACCAAGCTTGGGAAACACCTTCCACGACCACCCACTGTAAGAGGTAAGTTAAAACCCATAAACTTTTAGTTTTAACGTTAATTCTTAGTTAAATACACTATTAAATCATCTAAAAATCATAGAATTAGGTAATAAACTTTAGGGTTCTTGGGGATTTCGTGATTTTCCATGTTAGGACATGAATTCTTGAATAAATTACATAACCTCGATCCTTAGACTCCGGGTAATTGATTCCTTCATGAATTTTCGAAAATCCGAACGCGTGGGCACGAGGTCGAATTTTAGTTTTCTCGGAAGAAATGTAGGAGATGTATAATTTGGCTTGGGAATTGGTTCATTGAGTACTTATTGATGTTAATAAACCCATTATGTCTAGATATTCCCGAATCGGAGTTGGATTCGAGAGGAAAGGCCGTGATTGAGGCTTGACTGGCATTTTTCTTGGATCCGAGGTAAGTGTTTGGCTTAACCTCAGCTTGAGGGATTAGGTATAGAGTCTTACTTGCAATGTGTAACACATGTCTAACGTATAGGCATGGTGACGAGTGCATATGCGTTGCGGTCTAGCATGCCCGTGAGTCATTTGTGATGAAACTTACTATGTTTTAATATTCTCCGCCCCGTGAGTAATTGGTGAATTAAAAAGTGATACCTTGATGTTGTTTTTATGACGGGAAGAGTTGTTGAGTAATTTATTTCAGTTGAGGCTTACATTGTTGAAATTGTAATTCCGATGCGAGATTGGTTATAGCTGAGACCTTTGTCGGGCAATGTTGAGTTGTAATTGATGTTTCTCCATGCTGGGACAATAAAATTGTATTGAATATTTCCATACACTTGAGACTTCGTATTGTTGACTTTCACATTATTGTTGATTTTTTATTATTATTTGTCGCTCGAGGGGACATGCCGTGCTAACTGCTTGTTATTATATATGCACGAGGGGAATTCCGTGCCGAGTGATTGTGAGGTTATGCACGAGGGGACATTCCGTGCCGAGTGTTATTATATATGCACGAGGGGACATTCCGTGCCGAGTGATTGTGAGGCTATGCACGAGGGGACATTCCATGTCGAGTGTTATTATATATGAACGAGGGGACATTCCGTGCCGAGTGATTGTGAGGTTATGCTCGAGGGGACATTCCGTGCCGAGTGTTATTATATATGCACGAGGGGACATTCCGTGTCGAGTGTTTGGTCAGGTTATGCACGAGGGGACATGTCGTGCCTTTTCTGTTCATTATATGTTTGAAGAGTTAAATTTCTGCCTGTATCTTTACATTTCATTTATTACCCTGTTCTGTCGTGCTAGCATATTGTTACCCCTATCACCCTAGCATGTTCTCCCCATATTTGTCTTACTTGCTTATTTTTGTTGCCATTTTCCTGTTATTATATAAAACTGTACAGGTTCCTATGTTGTGTTGGTCCTAGCCTCGTCACTACTTCGCCGAGGTTAGGCTCGACACTTACTCAGTACATGGGGTCGGTTGTACTGATGCTACAGCTGCACTTCTTTATGATATGCAGATTACACAGCCGGACCCGGTGATCACTGACAGTCGGAGCATCTCATCAGTCCGTACAGGAGACTTCGAGGTAGACCCGCAGACGTTCGTGGGCCTTGATGTCACCTTCTACTTTCCACTTTCAGCTCTGTCTTACTTTGTATTTCAAAGACAGTCTTATGTATTTATTTCAGACCCTTTGTTTGTAGTAATCTCTTAGATAGTCCGTGAGTATGTGACACCAGTTTTGGGATTTTGTATATGGGTAGTATTTCGAAATTGTTATGTTATTATCTGGTTATTTGTTAGATTTCGCATGGTGGTCCATCGATGCCTTAGTTAGCTTGCTCGTTTTAGTTGTTAATGAGTTTTGCCTAGTGCAAATGTTGGCTTGTCTAGCGGGTTCGCCGTTAGAAGCAGTCATGGCCCAAAGGTGGGATTTCGGGTCGTGACAGAGATATAATAAAGTCCCTCCCTCTGTATAGCTTCTGATCAACGGATGAACCAGGTTCATCCACGTCTAATTTTGTAGCTGTGGCTATGGGGGTGTCAATTTCTTTTGAGTCTTCCATTTTAAATCTTTTGAGCAATTCCTTCACATATTTTTGTTGATGGATCATTGTTCCATTTGAGTTTTGCTTGATTTTCAAGCCTAAAAAGAAGTTTAGCTCACCCATCATACTCATCTAAAACTCACTCCCCATAATTTTTGCAAATTCCTTACTCAATTTTTTAGAAGTTTCCCAAAATATGATATCATCCACATATATTTGCACAACCAGAAGATCCTTACCTTTTTCCACGTTCTAGCAGGAATTTTGATAGCCGCTCATACCATGCTCTTGGTGCTTGTTTGAGTCCATACAAAGCCTTGTCAAGTTTGTATACATGGTCAGGTG
>ML259506.1:24373-36665 GCA_005239495.1 Nicotiana undulata | reverse complement strand
AGCGCACGCTCTAGGCATCTTCCAGTGAAGCTGCGTGATTACCAGCTCCAAGCAGGAAAAGCGGGACTATAGAAGATAGCAGAATACATAGAGAACAAAGTATAAATTGGAGGCAGAATAGTAGAGTAGGCAGGCTGTTGTTAGTATTAATTTCTTCTGTTTCTCATCCCTCTTTCAAATCCTCCTTCTCATCCCCTTTTCTCTTTATCCTTGTAATTTTCATTCAATACTTCCTAATTTCCAGTAGTAGTTGAATTGCTTGTAATTTCCCATTCTATTCAAGTAATCAAAGGAGAGTTGGTAATTTTTTTGTTCCATTGTTGGTAATTCTGTTTGTTCCATTGGTGCTTTCATTCACCGTCCACTATGCCGGACTCTACACTCAAGTCCTCCGCGGAGTCGTTGGTATCACAAGAGCTTGCTGAAATGCGTGCTTCAATGGATTCACACCATCAGGTTCTGATGGATTTGGTTACACAAATACCGGAGATTAGGGCCAGTAATCACTCACCCGATGCTGACGATTCTACGGTACAGGCGATTACTGAGGGAGATGGATCTTGTCGCCATGCGACCCACAAACCAACTCGAGTTGAATTTGGGCGATTCAAAGGTGAGGGTCCAGAAGCATGGGTCTTCCAAGCTGAGCGTTATTTTGATTTCTATGGAATTGAAGCGAATCACCAACTGTCCTTGGCTTCATTCTACTTGGACGGAGAGGCACTTGAGTGGTATCGTTGGATGTTTCGGAATAAGAAATTGAGTGATTGGGATAATTTTGCAGCAAAATTGGTCAGTAGATTCAAGGCAAGACACCTCCTGAGACCGGTGGGTCGGTTATCAAAATTGCAGCAGACCACCACCGTTGTTGATTTTCAATCTCGATTTGAATCAATAGCTAATGAGATAGAGGACCTTAAGGAGTCGGTTTTGGTGGAATATTTTACGTCGGGCCTTAGACCAGATATCCAAACCTCTGTTTTAATTCATCGGCCCAAATCAATGGAAGAAGCTCTTGAGGTGGCCCACTTGCATGAACAGAGAATTGCCTTAGAGAAAGGGCTGGTTCGACCCACCTTTGCCCGAACCCAGCCTTTACTACCTACCCCTTCGTTTACCCCTCACAATCCCATTAACCAAAATTCTAAATCCCTAATTCCCTCTGCCTCACCATATAACCCACCCTATATTCCCGTCAAACGTCTCACTCCGGCGGAGCTTCATAGCCGCCGGGAGCGCGACTTGTGCTATCATTGTGATGAAAAATATTCTTCCACCCACAAATGTAAAAATCTTACCCATATATTACTTCTCGTTGATGAATCATATATTCCACAACAATTTCCTGAGAGCTACACCTCTGATGAACTACTCGCCGAAGAACTGCAATGTCTTGAGGTGCAGGAGCACTCTGCTATATCCTACCATGCCCTTGCTGGGGGTAACTCCCCCACTACCCTTCGTTTTACTGGCCACATAAATGGCTCACCAATGCAGGTTCTTAAAGACGATGGCAGTACCCACAACTTCATCCATACAAGGGTCGTAAAATTCTTGCAACTTTCATTAGAGCCTATCACGCCCTTTTCAGTGGTGGTTGGTAGCGAGCAACGTTTGCAATGTGAGGGTGTAGCTCGGCAGGTGACCTTGACGGTTCAAGGATGCAATATTGTGGCTGATTTTTATGTGTTACCATTACGTGGATCTTATCTAGTGCTTGGGGTCTCTTGGCTCGCCACATTAGGACGCGTGGTAACTGATTATGGTGCCCGTATCTTTGAATTCAACTACAATGGCAGTCAGTACTGTTGGAATGGCGAAGGCACTGCCACGGGTGCTCAACCAGTCCAATTACATAGTCTTCGACGGTTGGCTTCCACGGATGTCGTTTCCTCTTTTTACTGTTTGATTGCCGCTCGGATTTAGAATCCACCAATTCACTAGCTATGGAGAAATTATTGTCCTCTTTTGCGGATGTGTTTCAGAAGACGCATGGACTACCTCCTCCTAGACCCCAAGACCATGCGATACATTTAAATCCAGGGACAGGCCCGGTGAATGTGAAGCCATATCGCTATCCTTACTTTTAGAAACAGGCTATGGAGCAGATGGTGGCGGATATGCTTAAGGAAGGAATTATACGAGCCAGCACAAGTCTTTTTTCCTCTTCTATTTTGCTGATCCGAAAAAAGGACGGCACTTGGCACTTCTGTGTCGACTATAGAGCATTGAACGCCATCACGGTAAGGGATAGGTTCCCTAATCCGACTATTGATGAGTTGTTTGACGAATTGCACGGGGCCAAATTTTTTTCGAAGTTGGATTTATTGTCCGGCTACCATCATTTCGTGTTCGCCTTGAAGATGTTGCAAAGACAGCTTTTCAAACTCATACCAGTCATTATGAGTTCCTCGTGATGCCGTTTGGATTGTCCAATGCTCCTTCCACATTCCAGGCTATCATGAACACCATTTTCCACCCGTATTTACGCCGATTTGTGTTGGTCTTCTTTGACGACATACTGGTTTACAACCCTACTTGGGAGGAACATTTGGAGTACTTGGGTCAAGTTTTGCAGCTGCTACGCCAACACCAGTTGGTGGCCAAACGTGCCAAATGCCTTTTCGGACAGACCACTGTGGATTATTTAGGGCACGTCATATCACAGGAGGTCTTAGTAGTAGATCCAAACAAAATTGCTGCTATTACACAATGGCCCAAGCTTAAATCGGTGAAGGACGTTCGTAATTTCTTAGGGCTTGCGGGATATTACCGTCACTTTATCCATTGTTATGCTTCTTTAGCTGGACCTCTCACTGACCTACTACGCAAGGATTCCTTTGTCTGGACGAATGCCACGCTAACTGCTTTTGATACTTTGAAGGATAACCTTGGCACTACGCCGGTCTTGGCTTTACTCAACTTTAGCTTGGAATTCCAGTTGGAAACTGACGCATCAGGGCAAGGTATTGGTGCGATTTTATCTCAAAAGGGCCATCCAGTAGCATATTTTAGTCAAAAGCTCAGTCCTCGAATGTAAAATGCCTCCACATACCATCGTGAAATGTTCGCCATTACTCAAGCCGTCAGTAAGTGGCGCCAATACCTACTTGGAAGAAGGTTCACTATTCTAATGGATCAACAATCCTTAAATAATCTCACTACTCAAACTATTCAGACACCGGAGCAGCGGAAATGGCTTCGTAAACTGGTGCCTGGTGGGGTATGATTTTTGTATAGTATATCGTCCAGTCAAACAAAATCAGGCAGCAGACGCCTTATCTCGCAATACAGAGGCCTCTCTTCTGGCCTTTACTTCCCGTACATATTCCATCGAGCAGGAACTGAAACATCTCAACCTCACGCACCCTGAATTCATTAGGATCCAACAGGGGATTCTTGCTAAGGATGACTCGTTCAACAAATACGTCTTTAGAGATGGGCTGCTATTTTTTCACGGGAGGCTGGTGATACCCAGTGATTCCCCTATCAAGCAACGCCTTCTCTTGGAGTTCCATGATACTGCAGTTGGGGGACATGCGGGCATCGCTCACACCTACCATCGATTAGCTTCCAACTTCTTTTGGAAGCAAATGCATAAAGATGTACAGGTCTATGTTGCAGCTTGTCAAACCTGCCAGCAGATGAAAGATTCCCACTAGTTACCGGCTGGCCTTCTCTAGCCCTTACCTATACCAGACCAGGTCTTTGAGGATATCGCCATGGATTTTATTACATGCTTGCCTAGCTCCAAAGGAAAAGCCACGATTATGACGGTTGTTGACCGGATGTCCAAGTATGGGCACTTTATTCCTTTGCCTTCTACTTTCTCTACTAAGGTTGTATCTGAAGCTTTTATGGTTGGGGTTGTTCGTCTACATGGTCCTCCACGTACCATAGTGACTGATCGAGACCCCCGTTTCATTCATTCTTTTTGGCAAGAGTTGAATCGTTTGCGAGGAACGACTCTGGCTATGAGCACTGCATACCATTCCCAAATCGATGGACAGTCGGAGGCCCTTACCAAGTGTGTTGAGAAGTACCTTAGGTGTTTCATCGCTGATAAACCTCATGAGTGGGTTTCTATGTTACCGTGGGCTGAATTTTGGTACAATACCTCTTATCAATCCGCAGCGGGTATGACTCTGTTTCAAGCGTTATATGGCAGAGAACCTCCAACTATCGCTCGTTACATTCTTGGTAGCAGTTCCAGTGATCTTGTGGAGAGCTACCTATTGCAACGTGACGAGGTTCTTCACCTCCTCAAGCAGAATTTGCTAAAGGCACAAGGTAGGATGAAGAATATAGCTGACAAGTGCAGAACTGAGGTGTCCTTTGAGGCGGGTGATTAGGTCTTTGTAAAGTTAAAGCCTTATCTATCATCCCCCGCATATCTCAAAATAGAAGGATATAATATTTTGCTGAATTTTCTACATATGAGTACAATACATCAAATCTGGTGTCTCGTTGACTATGAACCAGGCCTAGAAAAATAAGATTAAGCTTACAGAATAATTGGTGAAGTTTAATACTTTTATGAACCAAAAATTCTTTTGCAAGCTCAGAGTCTTATCTATCACATTATACTCGCACAATTTTTGTCGTTATCGCGGTTTTGCGCTAAAAGTCCATGCGCGCGCCTGGTTTTCATGAGTGCTCTAGAAAATTTTTGCCATAAATTTCATTGGAGAGCTCCACTCCACAATCATATAGGTCCATCCATCAAGTGTATTCTGCAGCGCAATACACCACCTAAAATTAGGCTATGGATTAAATTAAGAGTTTAATAACTCTGCCTCCCATTCCTTGCAGTCTTGCACTATATATACACACGTCATAGGAAGGGATATAATTTAATAGTGGACTTGCATTTGATCAACTAATAATGTCACGACCCCAAATCCTAACAGGCCGTGATGGCGCCTATCGTGGAACTAGGCTAGCCAACCATCACATAACTACCCATTCGTTTGATTATAACAATTCACAATTCAACAATAACAGCAAACATAGCAATAAATAAATTTATTTAAGTCTTAGCGTCCCAGTAATAGTCTAAACGACTCTAAACAAAACCTCCCAAGATTGGAGTCAACAAGGTCACGAGCATCTACGAAATAAAACTAACTCTACTAATTGTTTTAACTAAGTCTAGGAATGTAATGCTAAAACTAAATAAGGAAGGGAAATGGAGAAGTTGTGGACGCTGGACAGCTACCTCGAAATCCCGTAAGCTGCTGCTAACGAACAAGGCAGCTACTGCTCCAAATCGGTACCTCAATCTGTGCACAGAGGCACAAGGAGTCTTTATGAGTACGCCAACTCAATAGTAATGAAAATAAATCACAGTCTGAGAAATATAAAACACACACCGCAGATACACCAATTCACAAAAGCCAATAAAACACCAAGTCACCAAGTAATATTCATCAAATACATAAAATCAAAACCAATTTCCAGAAATCCTTTGAAAACAAGTATAATATCAGTATATCTCAGTAACATTCTCAGTAAAATCAGTTTGAAAAAAATGAAGTGAATCATAGTTCAAAAACTCAGTAAAAATCATCATAAATCTGCCACTCGGGCCATAATCATTTCTCGTAACAATTTCTTTCAGTATTAGCCCATCAGGCAACCTCACCATCGCTCTGCCCATCAGGCAACCTCACAATCACTCAGTATAAGCCCTGCGGGCATCACTCATTAGGTACCTGCGCTCACTAAGGGTGTGTACAGACTCCGGAGGGGCTCCTACAGCCCAAGCGTTATAACAAGCCACAACATGGCATAAGTCACACACAATATAGGCCCGCAACCTCACTCATATCATATCATCCTCACAACATAGGCCCGCAACCTCACTCAGTCACACTCTCATCATGCCCTTTAGGCCATAAATATACCGGGTTCTCGACCCAAAACAGTGTTTCATTTTTCAAGAAATAGTATCAAAATACTCTGAGTGTCAAAACAATTATCAAGAAAAGACTGAGTGAAAATCATAACATATCAGTGAGGAAAATAGTAAAATATCCCCCAAGGGGTATACAGATCGGCACTAGGCCCCAAACATGGCTTACAGCCCAAATTATATCAAAACATAGTAATACTATAGAACATATGCTTTAAAAGAAGTTTCGCAACTCAATAGTTGCCTAAATAGGGAATATATCTCCAAAGTTCCAACCTTTGCATTCCAAAACCCGTGAAAGGGTGCATAGTCCGGGGTTTCATACCCTCAGGACAGGATTTAAAGATATTACTTACCTCAAACTAGCCCGAAAACTATTCCGCAATACGCTTGCCTCTCGAATCCACTTCCGAGTGCTCCAAATCTATAAAGACCAGACCTTTATCATCAAATTATGCTTAAGGAATGAATTCCAATTGAAAAATATCGATTTTAGCACAAAACCCGAAATCGGTCAAAACCCGACCCCCGAGCCCACGTCTCAGAACTCATAAATTTTTATACGAAAATTCTCTTTGTCATCTCACGAGTCCGTACATATAAAGAACACTAATATCGGAGTTAGTTTGACCCCTCAAATCGATCCCTAAAGGTCTCATAATCACAAGCCCTAACCCCCACCTTTTTCTACTGATTTTCATGATTTTAACACTGAGATTATGTTCCTTAATCACCTATAAACGAGTTTTAATGTCCAAAGTACTTACCTATATGAAGAACGCTGATTTTCCCTCTTCAAAAACGCCTCCAAGCTCTTTTCCCGTTCAAAAATGGTGTTAAAAGGTTTAATGGTCGCATAGGGTTTTAATTTATACTTTCTGGCTAGGGGTTCCGCACCTGCGGCCCATTTTTTGCACCTGCGGTCCCACTAACCGCACCTGCGACCTTCCATGCACCTGCGGTGCCTTTTCCGCTCCTGCGGTCCCACACCTGCGATCCTTCTTCCGCAGGTGCGGTTACATCAGTAACCAGAAAACCAGCTGCTGCTTGCTGCACCTTTTCAACTCCGAACTTCCCGTTAACCATCCGAAATCAATCCCGAGCCCCTCGGGACCCCAACCAAACATACTAACACGTTACTTGTAATCATTCAAACTTAGTTGTACCCTCGGAACACCTAAAATAACATCAAAATACCAAAATCACATCGAATTCAAGCCTAAGAACTTTGAAATTCCTAAAATCCACCAATGATGCCGAAACTATCCAAAACAACTCCGATTGACCCAAAATTTTGCAAAAATATCCAAAATGGCATTACGAACATGTTTCAATTGTGGGAATTATATTCCGAACCCGATAGCCTATTTTCAACTGCCGACCGGAAATCACCAAAACTAACTTTTGCCAATTCAAGCTTAATTCTACACCGGACATCACAAAATTATTCTGAACACACTCCTAAGTTCTAAATCACCTAACGAAGCTATCCGAGCCATAAAATCTGTATTCCGAGGTCGTTTACCAATAAGTCAACTCTCAGTTGACTTTTCCAACTTTAAGACTATTTTTAAAGACTGAATGACTAAACTCTCACTACAACCATTCTGATTTCAAGCCTACCAACTCTAACACATAAATAACAGTATAACCAACATATAACAAGTCAATAACAGTAATTATCATGCAGGTTCTACGTAACGACAGACCGGATCGTTACAAATAACTTGTTATTACCCATATGAACATACTTCATGGGATCTCCAATCACATAGGTTGGATTACCATCATAGTTGATATAACTCAAATTGGCAAAAGTCTCATTTCCCTCGATGTTTCAGATATTAGTTTTCTTCCCAGAGGTTTAGTTAGAGGATCGGCCAAATCCTCTTTTGACTACACGTAATATCTATAAAAAATTCTCATCTTAAGCAATTCTTTTATCACATTATGTCTCTAGAAAATGTATCTATTCTTCCCATTGAAAGATTTAATTTTGACAATGGCTATTGCCCCTTGGCAATCACAATTCATTGACATAATTATTGTAGGTTTAACTCATTAAGAGGTTGCTTAATCAACCTCACTTTCAGGCAATTTTAATATCATAACACCCAACCAATAGGTTATCACACAATCATTAGTGAGTTTTTCACATCTGAATCAGAGATTCAATATCATCATTATATCCTTTTAATACAATAGAAAATCCACATACAGAATATTAACTCATAGTATTTCTCAAGCAAGGAATAAAATCATCTCAAATGAAATGGGACTTGACTTACTTACAAGTGCCTTTTGAAATGTTTATCAACACATACAAATTTATTTTCTTTTTGTATCTTCCACAGTCAAGTACCAAAGTAAAATTTTCTTAATGTAGAAGAAACTTTAACTTCTACAGAAATATCTCAAATCAGGAGGAAACGAGTCATAATTGCAACAACTTCTTCACCCCAGTGACTAAGAGATCCGAAATGAATAGAGCCAAAAATACAACATAATTTTTTATTCTCCAATACAATTTTTTGACACAAAAAACCTCAATTTTGTAATGCTTTATTACGACATTAATAAATAATTTTTTCTCACATTTTTCCTTCGGCTATATAACTCTGTATATCATGGTCTTCCACATTTTTAAAAATTTCAAGTTAAGAACATAACCTTTACACAACTCATAAAGAGTTCTTCTCTATAAATAACAAGCTAATAATATAGCTTCATCCCAAAGGTTTTCTTCTATTTAGCTACATTATTAGATTCAAAAAATATGAAGGTCTTATCTCATGTATTATTTCTGACCACATCACATCATCGTAGTAGTTTACTCACATTAATTATTTTCATACGAAAAAAATCAAGACCTCATAGTACCTTAGAGTAACTAATGTGTCACTTATGAATCATTTTAAATGACTTTATCTAGAGAACCAAAATAATATTTTCATGACTCAAATAAAACTAGTTATGCAATATTTGAATAAATGTAAGGCAAAAAATATTAAGATTTCACAAGATTATGAACAACTACCCATACTATATCATCATCAATAAATATTTTAAGAGAGCAAAATTTTAATTAAAAGATGGGTAAATGATCTTAAAGAAGTAGAATATATACAATTGATATGACACTTAAAAGATGATTTTTTTCTCTATATGGATGACATGCTTATTTTTAGTTCTAGTCTTGATTTGGTACACGGAAACAAAATTTTCTTGTCTTCTAATTTTAAGATGAAATGGGAGAAGCTAGCGTTATTTTAGGCATGAAAATTATAAGAGATGACAATAGTTTGATGTTGACTCAAGAACAATATGTTGAAAGGATTCATAAAAAACTTGATAATTTTGATTTGGTACATGTAAGCACTCGTTATGATGCTAGTAGTCAATTAAAAAAAAATAAGGGAGATATTGTAGGTCAAAATAAATATGCTCAAATTATTGGTAGTCTAATGCATTTGATGAATTTTACAAGACCTGATATTGCATATGATGTATGTAGATTGAGTAGATATACTCAAAACCCAAGTCATGATCATTGGAATGCATTAGCAAGAGTAGTGAAATATTTGAGAAGTACCATGAACTATGGTATCAAATATAGTGGATTTCCCACTGTATTAGAAGGATACAATGATGCTAACTGGATCTCTGATTCAGATGAGATAAAATCCACTAGTGGTTATGTGTTCACCCTCGCTGGGGGTGCTGTGGCATGAAAATCAGCTAAACAAATAATAATAATAGCTAGATCTACCATGGAATCTGAGTTTCTGGCGTTGGAATTGGGTGGAAATGAAGTCGAGTGGTTAAAGAACCTTTTGGCAAGTATTCCACTAGGAATAAAACCGACACATTCTGTGTCAAACTTGATTCTCCATAATAAATATTGTATATATGCTTAAGATTGTTGAAAAAATATTGGTTATTATGGAGATAAAAGGTTTAGCTTGAGGCGCGTCAAGACACTGTCCTTAAGGATATTTCACCTGATTTGGGTGTATCCCCCAGGATTCAACAAGATTTTCTAGTATAAAACTAGGAGCATAAACTAACAAAGATTTATTCAGCTTGGTAGAAAATCTAGCAGAAGGAAGGAGAGTATTTTCTGTATACATAGTATCTACCTCACCATGAAGAATGTATGTATAAAGAATGTGTGTGTATATAGGTGAATGGAATCAAGTGATTATAATCAGTGGCGGACCCAAGTGGTGTCTAGCGGGTTCAACTGAACTCACTTCACCAAAAAATAATATCGTGCATATGTATAAATTAGGATTAAAGTTGTGTAAATTTTGTATAAATATTTATTTGAACCCACTTGACAACTACTATTTTACAATTAAAATTATATACTTCTAAGATTGAACCCGCTTGTACAAAATCCTAGGTCCGCCACTAGTTATAATGGGTGAGTAATGATCCAACGGTTACAAATATAGAATAATGGCCAATTATTGCATAAAATATTAAAGATACTAAATATTAGTAATAAAATGAATCTAAACACTTTCACAAAATACGATTTTAGACATTTCCTTTTGAGATACCATATTCACTATTTTTTTCTAACAGAAAATTGGTCTAAGTTTGGCTGTCACCTGCCATATAAACAAATTACAGTATCTGTACAAACAATGCTCTTTCAATTCCACGATTAACGTGACTGTCAGCGGTCTACTAGTCATTTATAAATGATGTTTTGCATAAAATAGTAAAAGTTTCTTTCAGCTTTTAAAAGTTTACCGTAAGAGTAAACGGTTTTCTTTTGATTTTTTCTTTAAAATTTGGGAGGGAGTTGGAAGAGGAGAGAAGGTGCTCATTTCACATTTTACTATGTCTAAAATTGATGATAGGACATTATTTGATCAATTGCATGTTTTTTTATATCTGTTTCCATTAAGTAGTATAATTAGATTTCTCAATGGCGTGGAATTTACATGGAGAATACGCAGATAGAATACATGCTAAAACTCTAAGGCATTTTTCATCAAGTTCAGAAATAAATACTCATCTCTCACTATTGCATGTTACGTTTTAATGGTTTGCACCTTTTTTTTATTTATACATTATCACACTGGTTGTTGTTGTTGTTAACTACTTCCATCATCACTTAAAATAAATTTTCCTTGTTTGTAAGGTCCTCCTCTTCAAAACCTCCTCAATTAAGACTTTATATTTTCATTAGGGGTATATACTCTACATTTTCAAGGCATAGTTTTTGGTATATACTCTGCATTTGCAATGTAAGCACAAAGAGATTATTATGCTTTAAAATTATAACGTGTTTGACCAAGCTTCTAAATTCTTCTTATTTTGAAAGTGCTTTTCGAAAAATTATTTTTGAAGAGAAACCGTTTGTGTTTGGCTAATCATTTTGAAAAGGACTTTTGAGCAATAAGATGTGTTTGACCCAAAATGTGCTTTTGACTAGCAAACTACGAATAAGGACATCTGTTAATATATTTGAACTAGATACGTAGTTTTAAATACCTATTATGAAAACACTAGGTAAACTCTTCACATTTGTCAAAGCCTTGGTGGATAAATTTACCCGGTGCCTCTGCTGGTGGGAGGTAGCAGATACCCCGTGAAATTAGTCGAGGTGCGCGCAAGCTGGCCTGGACACCACGGTTATGAAAAAAGTAGCGTAACTATTCGATAAATTATGTAGGGTTATTTCGGTATATGAAATGCTTTGCTAAGGGTATTTTCTCCCAGGGGAAAATCACAACTGCCTCTGCTCTGAAAAGAGGCTTCTGCTTCTAGGAGAACTTATTTTTCTCCAAAGATCTTGGGCAAACACCTGAACTCTTTAAAATAAAGCACCTTCTTTTTTGTGAAAAAAGAACTTTGGCGTCCCAGAAGCTTATTGGCCAAACAGCTAATTAGTAATGTGTGTAAAGAAGGAATCATGAAATTGCTCTAGAAACTGCTATTATAATTTTAGAGAATGGATATAGCTGAGAAAGGGTTTGGAGTTCCTTTAAGTGAAAATTCTAAATGCATGGTAGTTTGTATTATTACACTGATCTGGCCTGATTCAGTCTTAACCATTTTCTGTTTTCTTCATCACTGATTCTTACCTGTTGAAATATGAGGAATGCATCCATCTAAAGATGTATGTTTGCTATACCATTATAAAATGTGGATAACATAGCCAACCATTTTGGAAAACAAGGGACCTAGTCCTGGAGGCCTGCTGTTTGATCAAGTATTTTGGTTTAAACAACGGTTTTTGCCCTTTCTGCTGGGAGATCCCACCCCTCTCCCTTCCCAGCTGTGGGTAGAGGAGGTCGGCATGCTCCATTATCACTTTTAACTTTGTGTTCTTTGTTCACTTACAATTGCCAACCCCCCCCC
>ML259506.1:0-24367 GCA_005239495.1 Nicotiana undulata | reverse complement strand
CCCACCCGCGGTCTTTGATATTTATTTGCTTTTATTTTTTAACAGTGGATTGCCTCGTCAAAAAAGGGTTTCAAATGCAGTGCTGGAATAATGGCTTCTGAAGCAGTCTATCTTCTTCGGAGCTTC
Source organism: Nicotiana undulata (assembly GCA_005239495.1). Classification (NCBI taxonomy): domain Eukaryota; kingdom Viridiplantae; phylum Streptophyta; class Magnoliopsida; order Solanales; family Solanaceae; genus Nicotiana; species Nicotiana undulata. Next base: position 24,241 of record ML259506.1, on the reverse strand, counting down.
TATGAGCAAGGAAATCCGAATGGTATATCTCTATCTCTATAACATTCTAGTGCTAGTAAATGTTGTTTGACACTAGATACTACATATAGAAAGTGGATGATGACTGACACACTCAGGCTATTTCAGCCAGGGATTTATTTTCTTGCCTCGATCATCGTGCTATAGGATGTGAAGTTTTTGCAAGTAAATTAATGGATTTAGAAATCTGATTAGAGTAACACTAGAATGAATTTAGAGCTTAATTGGCATGTGGTAGCTTTATAGTGAGTTTGCTTCATATTCCACTAATTCATCAAAGCTATCACAGATATTACTTTTCTAAGACTGAGATGGTTTTCATCCTGATCTTGAACAGTAGAAGATTGGTCAAATTCTGGGCTGTCACCTGGCATATAAACAAAGTACATCATCTGTACAAACAGTGCTCCTTCAATTCCACGATTGACGTGACTATCAATGGTCTACTAGTCATTTATAAATGATGTTCTGCATAAACAGTAAAAGTTTCTTTCAACTTTTAAAAGTTTACCGTCAGAGTAAACGATTTGCTTTTGCTTTTTTCTTTAAAATTTGGGAGGGAGTTGGAAGAGGAGAGAAGGTGCTCATTTCACATTTTACTATGTCTAAAATTGATGATAGGACATTATTTGATCAATTGCATGTTTTTTTATATCTGTTTCCATTAAGTAGTATAATTAGATTTCTCAATGGCGTGGAATTTACATGGAGAATACGCAGATAGAATACATGCTAAAACTCTAAGGCATTTTTCATCAAGTTCAGAAATAAATACTCATCTCTCACTATTGCATGTTACGTTTTAATGGTTTGCACCTTTTTTTTATTTATACATTATCACACTGGTTGTTGTTGTTGTTAACTACTTCCATCATCACTTAAAATAAATTTTCCTTGTTTGTAAGGTCCTCCTCTTCAAAACCTCCTCAATTAAGACTTTATATTTTCATTAGGGGTATATACTCTACATTTTCAAGGCATAGTTTTTGGTATATACTCTGCATTTGCAATGTAAGCACAAAGAGATTATTATGCTTTAAAATTATAACGTGTTTGACCAAGCTTCTAAATTCTTCTTATTTTGAAAGTGCTTTTCGAAAAATTATTTTTGAAGAGAAACCGTTTGTGTTTGGCTAATCATTTTGAAAAGGACTTTTGAGCAATAAGATGTGTTTGACCCAAAATGTGCTTTTGACTAGCAAACTACGAATAAGGACATCTGTTAATATATTTGAACTAGATACGTAGTTTTAAATACCTATTATGAAAACACTAGGTAAACTCTTCACATTTGTCAAAGCCTTGGTGGATAAATTTACCCGGTGCCTCTGCTGGTGGGAGGTAGCAGATACCCCGTGAAATTAGTCGAGGTGCGCGCAAGCTGGCCTGGACACCACGGTTATGAAAAAAGTAGCGTAACTATTCGATAAATTATGTAGGGTTATTTCGGTATATGAAATGCTTTGCTAAGGGTATTTTCTCCCAGGGGAAAATCACAACTGCCTCTGCTCTGAAAAGAGGCTTCTGCTTCTAGGAGAACTTATTTTTCTCCAAAGATCTTGGGCAAACACCTGAACTCTTTAAAATAAAGCACCTTCTTTTTTGTGAAAAAAGAACTTTGGCGTCCCAGAAGCTTATTGGCCAAACAGCTAATTAGTAATGTGTGTAAAGAAGGAATCATGAAATTGCTCTAGAAACTGCTATTATAATTTTAGAGAATGGATATAGCTGAGAAAGGGTTTGGAGTTCCTTTAAGTGAAAATTCTAAATGCATGGTAGTTTGTATTATTACACTGATCTGGCCTGATTCAGTCTTAACCATTTTCTGTTTTCTTCATCACTGATTCTTACCTGTTGAAATATGAGGAATGCATCCATCTAAAGATGTATGTTTGCTATACCATTATAAAATGTGGATAACATAGCCAACCATTTTGGAAAACAAGGGNGGTAGCTTTATAGTGAGTTTGCTTCATATTCCACTAATTCATCAAAGCTATCACAGATATTACTTTTCTAAGACTGAGATGGTTTTCATCCTGATCTTGAACAGTAGAAGATTGGTCAAATTCTGGGCTGTCACCTGGCATATAAACAAAGTACATCATCTGTACAAACAGTGCTCCTTCAATTCCACGATTGACGTGACTATCAATGGTCTACTAGTCATTTATAAATGATGTTCTGCATAAACAGTAAAAGTTTCTTTCAACTTTTAAAAGTTTACCGTCAGAGTAAACGATTTGCTTTTGCTTTTTTCTTTAAAATTTGGGAGGGAGTCGGAATAGGAGAGAAGGTGCTCATTTCACATTTTACTATGTCTAAAATTGATGATAGGACATTATTTGATCAATTGCATGTTTTTTTATATCTGTTTCCATTAAGTAGTATAATTAGATTCCTCAATGGCGTGGAATTTACATGGAGAATACGCAGACAGAATACATGTTAAAACTCTAAGGCATTTTTCATCAAGTTCAGAAATAAATACTCATCTCTCACTAAAGAATTTTTTTTCCAGAGATTGGATCCGTTCGTAAAGAAGAAATTTTGGACTTGCTGAATCACAACCAAAAGAAGACGAAGCTTACAAAGAAATGCTAGTTGAACTTGCGGAGGATGCTGCTTCGCCCAACAATGGAAGTGGTAATGACCAAGCTACTTTTCCGCCATCACCAATGAAAATTCTTCTGAACCTTGAAGGATTTATGAAGTTTGTAAGAGATACCATGTACAGTATGAACAAAAATCAGTATGTAGTATATAACTTGTATTTTGACACATCTATTTTTCTTCTCAATGGTGGTATTTGTGGTCATTCCATATACTTGTTATTCAATCTGTACTACTGCTGTAATAAAATAATTAAACAATTAAACTTTCTGAAATATAAGCAGAAACATAAAGTTAGTAACACCAGCTTAACAAAATAAATTCTGAAAAATTGTATAGGAATAAATCGAGCTCACTGAATGCACAGTGTATCCTTAAGGAAATTATTCCTCTCAAGTATCCAAGGTGTTGGAATATTATCCTCCCAGAATAGAACGATTTAACTCACTAGAGTATTGGTACCAAAAACTCTGGTGAACAACGAACCACTCAATGGTCGTAAAATATACTGGAAAATATTGTGCAGAAGAAGATATCAGAAAATTTAGTAAGTAAAAATTCTGGAATTCAAGACATATTTATAGCCCATTTGGCATTGTTTCTGAAAAAGGTTTGCAACCTTTCAGAACAGCCATAGCTGTTTGGAACAGGTGGGAAAATTAGAAAACGGACCGGACCGGATCGCGGGCATGGGCTATTCGGGATTGAATTTTCGTTAATTAATTAAATTAATTAATTAACTAATTGAAAGGAATTCTGTCCAAAATAATTAATCAATCAATATTTGACCGAAGCCGAGCGAGCGACGACGACGGTGCGAGGCTTGCCTTCTTCTTAACTCTTTAAGAGCTAGAAGAAAAGCAATTGTATATATATCCATCAAAAGTCTTTTCTTCATCCAATATGGGACAATGTCCCTTTGCCAAGGAGGAAAACTCAAATATTTCATTTTTTCTCCATTTCTCATTCACCCTCTTTAAGCTACACCAAACTTAAAATTAAGCAACACCAAGATTAAAGCCCAACAAGACTAAGAAAGATATTAACATATTTTTTAATGCTATAATAAAATTACAATGCATTGCTTTGAATATCTCTTTACAATATTTTTGTCTTTAAATTTGAATTAAAAATTTTAGGTCACAATTCTATAATAAACTTTACAAGGCATTGCCTTAGATATTTTTTAAACATCTTTGTCTCTAATTTCATTTCTAGTTTTTTTTTTAAAAATATCAATTTTTAGCCGTTGGGCCCACATAGCCCACTTAGCCCGCGAGCCCGGCCTGTTTAGCATGGGACCATGAATTCGTGGGCCCGGTCCGTGCCGATTTTTCAAAAGGAATTTTTACATTCATATACACTATATGAAACTATATTACCCTCCTTACTCAAGTTTTACTATAATTACATATTATATACCCAATTATCATTTATGTACATTTTAAGGGAATTGATGATAATAATTAACTCACTCTAACGTATCTTTCACTCCCCGACGTTTCTCTCTCCACATACCCTCTCCCCCCACACGTATCTTGCACAAGAGAGCAGCAATTTCATCATTGACAACCATTAAAAAACTTTGAAGCTTGAAATTCGAATTTGGATTTTCAAAAAATATTATTTGTTTGAATTGGGTGTTGTTTCAAAGAATTTGGAATTCTCTCTCTCTATCTCTCAATCCCTAATTTCAATAATGTAGCAAAGAAAAATAGAGCACCAATTCCACCATTGATAGCCATTAAAAAGCTTTGAATCTTTGAATTCGAATTTGGGTTTTCAAAAAACAATATTTGATTGGATTGGGTGTTATTGCAAACAATTGAGAATATGGTTTGGAGTTTATATCTCAATTTTGAGGGTGTTTTGGTGAAGATTAGACTTGATGTTGGCTAATTTCAGGCTGAAACTCGACGATGAAGAAGAAGAAGACATGATATACATTATATTTACGAAATTGTAGAAAAACTGTAGAAAAATATAGAATAATTGTATTTTGCTATATATATATATATATATATAGCAAAATACAATTATTCTACATTTGTAGTTGTATATAACTGAGTAGAAATAATGTATATTGTAGATAAATTGTAGATAAGTTGTATAATATATAATTAGTTGTATGAAATTTATTTTTACTATGTATAAATCAGATACAAAATATACAAAAGACATATTGTATAAATTTTGTATAAAATTTGTATTTAAGTTATATGTTTTCTTAGTTGTATTTAACTAGGCAGAAATAATGTGGGAAAGTTGTAGATAAGTTATAGATAAATTGTATAATATATAATTAGTTGTATAAAATTTATTTTTACTATGTATAAATCAGATACAAAATATACAAAAACATATATTTTTGTTTAATTCAAAGTTACTACTCCTACATAATCGAGGGTGACACTCAACAGCACATGAGAAGGTCGATTAGGGCCTAGAGTAGAAGTGAATTTGATAAAAACTTTATTGTGTTATATTGTTATGTATATGAATTTGCAGACACTAAAAGATAGCACGCCAATTTTTCGAGAAACAGATGTGAAGAGACAAAATAGAAGTGAATTTCAAGCATGGATTGGGAATTCTCAAGCAAATAAGTCAGAAAGGACAATTGACTTTTAAGGAGAATTTTATAATTTGCCTTATTGTTTCTTTGGGTAGATCGGGGTTTGGGGGAGGGGGTGGTGTGGGCTGGGGGGGAGTCAAATGGGGGAGATTCTCGTGTGTTCTAGTATATTTCTTGAACGTTCTGGTAAATAAAATAAAAATATTTGAAGGTTAATTTGAATTGCAAATTAAATGTTAATGATCTAAAATTAGTTTAGTGATGATTGCTATAGTATGCAACATGAATTAAATGCCAATCCAGAAGGCATAAAGTTGGATGACGTAACGTTGGTTCAAGAAATTGATCAGACAACAATTGTATCAAGTTAGTTTATTCTTGTATTCTGCTTTGGTCATTTTATCTGTATATAAGTTCTTTCTTTTAATCTGTGGCTGGGATTTGAATTTGATCAACAATGTAATGATCCGTTTTATAGCTCACTTTTTACTCAATTCATGACTGTCCGCAACGCACATTCTAGAACTTTCTAAATTTTTTAAGCAGGGATATCAAGAGAGAATCTGGAGAGAAGAGGGGAGAGAGGAGAGAAAAAAAGAAAAGGGTGTAACTAAATCCCTTGATTGAAGGCACAAATAATGGATTAGGAGCTTTTAAGGTGGATTGCATATATTTCATAAACAAAATTTGTTTATACCGGATAATTAATTAAACATGGACATTTAGAGTAATAAAGTTTCCAATAATGTACAAGAACGAAAAAACCCCATTTCAAAAAGTCTGTTTAGCTCGGGACTGATTGACCCATTTATTTAGAGAGCGGACCGATTTGGACCGGCTCACTTGGTCCGTTTACGAGCCGACCCCTAAAATTATATACGCATTTTGTTGTCTATTTTCTCCACATTTTCCTGGCGCAGTTCCTTCACGTAAGATGAACAGGGCTTATTTAAGATACGTACTTGGAAAGTAACTTTTGTGGAAGTCTTATAAGTGAAAATCAGCAGTATTTCATTTGAAATACTCTTCAAAGCACTATTCCATATTTTGTGAGTATTTGAAATAATGAAGTCAATATTTTTGCCTGCTTACAGATTCAGCAGCAGTTTGAAAGGTTACCCCATTCGAGAATCTTCGAATCTTACAAACGATATTCAAACAAATATTTACAAATAATGACAGAGGTAGACTCAGGATTTGAATGTGGCAGGTACACCACTATCAATAAAAAGTTTAAACAAATGTTAGAGATGGAATCGAATCCAGGCAGCACAGTAGAATTGAAATTGTGCCCCCAAATCGACCAATATAACTGTCGAAGATCTGAATCTTAGAGTGCCAATCAAAATGTATACTTATTATTTAAGATATACACATACATTATTTCTAAGTTATCGGGGCTCATGAACCCCTACCCAAAGGGTAGGTCCACCTCTGAATACAAAACTTCATTAGTTCAAATATTAAAATGATATTTGATGTTGTTGAGGCAGATGATGCATACAAGTTACAAGTTCGATCAAATTTAGTAACTTTTTGATCGTACCCTATATATTATGGATTCTACTAAATATATACAAGTATTAGAATTTTGACCCAGAAACTTAAACGATTGGTGGTTCAGCGATATTCTGAACTCGTAAAGACTAAATTCCGTATCTACTTCTGCTCCAAAGAAGTATTAGCTTCTCCCTAACCTCAATTAGGGATATACATAGACCGGATTGGTTCAGATTTTTCAATTACTAAACCAAATCAGTGGTGTCGGGTTTTTAAATTTATAAACCAAACCAACAAAGTCGGATTTTTCAATCTCGATGTTTTTTCGGATTTTTTCATTTTTTCGGGTTTTCATGGTTTTTTTCCCCGGTATAGTCTTCATAGCACAACTTGTGCTCCATATATTTCTTTAGTGTTAGTAAGATACAACTATATAATGTATTTTTCAAGAAAATAACATAATAATGTGAGATAACGATAAGTCATAGCATTATACAAAAATATTCAATAACAAAGATAATAAAATTGCATAAATCAAATATTACTAATTAATAAGGTATAATGAATATTAACGTAATCTAAAAATACTACATATATGTCATGCTAAAATAAGGTGTAGATAATATATTATTAATTACATAACTATGCACTAAAGAAAAAGATAAACTAAAACTAAAAAATAGATATCCAATCATGTCACCATTCCTAGTGTTGAATTGATTTTTTTTTTTTGTAGTATTGATTTGAACTTTGATTGAGTTACTACTTATATAGGCTATAAAAATTGTTTAACATTGAAGAATGTTAAGTCCAAAGTTGAATAATACATTAAAAGATAAATCTGTGAAAAAGTTAAGAAATATTTATAAATTACATTACAAAATATATATATATATATATATATATATTATTATTATTATTTTAAATTGTATAAATGTATTATCGAGTTGGTTTGATTTCAGTTTGACTTTTTTTAGTAAAAACCAAACCAAACCAATTATGGCCATTTTTTTTTCCAATACCAAACCAAATCAAACCATACTACACTCGGGTTTTTTACCCGATTTGATTCGGATTAAGAAATTTTACTTCATATAGCAAAGGTTAATACCTTATTTATTATAAATAAATACCCTTTAAAAAATTTATCTCCTATAGATACTTTCTAATTTTTATAGCAAAATATCTATTTATGGCCACTTCTTACCTTTAAGCCATTAAATACGCTATGTATTATTTTTCTCTCTCCTTCTTTCTTTCTTTTTTCTCCCAAAATTATCGTATTGGAAGTAAACTTCTTTCTCCCTCCCTCTTCCATATCTCCTCCTAATGCTGTATTCTGGGTCGGGCCTAAACGGACCTAGTGGGTCGGGCTTACGTGGTCCCGGGCCCAAACGGTCCCGGGCTTCACGGGCCTTGTGTAGTAACCAGCCCGGCCCGGGCCCAGACCCAAATGGTCCCAGGCTAAGTGGGCTGGTCCCCGGGCCTAAGTGGACTCGGACTATTTTTTAAAATTTTTTATATCGAAGACAATTTTTTGTATATTATATTATATAATTGTGACTTAAATTTTGTAATTCAAATTTAAACACAAAAATATTGTAAAGAGATATTCAAAGGAATGCGTTGTAATTTTTATTATTATGACATTAACAAAACAATTTCATATCTTTCTTAGTCTTCCTCCCCCCAATGGAATGAGCACAACAAGGTGCTAATACCACCATTGAAAGGAAAAAAAACTAATCAAGATATGCCAAAATACAAGTTACATATTAGTTTACATTGTATCTCTTACAAATTTCGTAAATCCTTCAAGGTCTGGAGGAATTTCCGTTGGTGGTGGCGGAAAAGAAGCTTGTTCATCACCGCTTCCGGGCGAAGCATCATCCTCTCCAAGTTCAGCCAGCATTTCTTCGTAAGCTTCGTCTACCTTTGGTTGTAATTTAGCAAGTCCAAAGTTTCTTCATTCCGAACGGATCCAATCTCTGAAGAGTACTGATTTTTCCAAGCTCTCCCTCATAGACGCTCTATGATCACCGAGTTGGAGTCTTTCTTGACTGAAAGCGCTCTCTGATGCCACTGTTGAAGCTTGAATAGTTAAAATGTCTCGAGCCATCCTTGAAAGAACCGAAAAGTTTTTTTCTTTGTCCTTCCACCATTCCAAAATATTAAAGGAGCCGTCGGGATTCACTCCAACCTCTTTCTTCTCTTTTCCCCCTGATTTTTTCCTCCCCTGCTTTTAGAAACCTAGCACGGCTGTGTTCCGCCAACGACAAATTCAACCTGCGACCACTTCCCCCCTTCCTTGTTGTGATGCATTCAACTTTTTTTGTCCCAAAGAGTTGTGGTAAGTAGAAACAAAGATCTACAATTAAAAAAAAAGATAAAGGAGAAACAAAGTTCTGGGAGAAATACAAGTGCAGAAATCAAAACTTTCAAAGCATAAATGAGAGATTCACTACCTGGACGACTCAGAGGGTGCCGGTACTGTCACGACCCGAAATTCCACCTTCAGGTCGTGATGGTGTCTAACGTTGAACTCGCTAGACAAGCCAACGTTTTAAATGAATTAACATATTTACATATTAACAATTAAAAATAATAAATGCTAACTTGAAAATCATGATAAAAATACAGAGGTTTATCAGATTCTAAAACTAGATTAGCCAATCTCGTAGAAAATCCCATTAAGTACAAAACCCAGAAATGGAGTCACAATCTCACGAACCAGACTAAGATTTGGCTAAAAACAAAAGTCTGAAATAAAGTGGTACATCTGTCTGGAAATACACAAAATGACAGAAAGAAGAGATGGAAGGTGACGTCAGGGCCCACGAACGTCTGCGGGTCTACCTTGATGTCGCCTGCGTGGATTGAAGGATACTTCCTCTAGCGGTGTCCACTGGGTCCGGCTGCGTAATCTGCACAACATAAAGAAGTGCAGGTGTAGCATCAATACAACCGACCCCATGTACTGAGTAAGTGCCGAGCCTAACCTCGGCGAAGTAGTGACGAGGCTAGGACCCGACCGCAATTAATACCTGTGCAGTTCAATAATATAACATGAAATAAACAGAAAATACAGTTACGGGGAAGAACATGTTGGGGATAAGGGAGTAACAATTTCCAAAACAGCAGGATAAGATAATAACTGAAATGTAGAAGTAAGACAGGAATTAACATCTCGAAACAAGTAAATAAGCAGCAAAAGGCACGACATGTCCCCTCGTGCATAGCTTCACAATCACTTGGCACAGAATGTCCCCTCGTGCATAAATAATAAAGTCACTTGGCACGGAATGTCCCTCGTGCATAATCTCACAGTCACTCGGCACAGAATGTCCCCTCGTGCATAAATAATAATCACTCGGTACGGAATATCCCCTCGTGCATAGTCTCACAATCACTCGGCACGGAATGTCCCCTCGTGCATAATGTACACAGAAACAACAATTCAATATGAAGGTTTAACAATAAGAAGTTCTAAATGTACACAAATAACCAACAAAATTCTATCGACCCGGCAAGGGACTCAGTTATAACCAATCTTTCTTAGAGGTATAATTCCAAGAGTAAAAATCCTCAACTGAACACTTAATCAATAACTTCCCAGGTCATGGAACAATCTCAACGTATCACTTCTAAATAACCAATTATTCGTAGCACAGAGAATATCAAGAACACGGTATAAATCATCACATTTGACTCACGGGCATGCTGGACCACAAAGCATAGGTACTCGTCACCTTACCTATACATTGGACATGGAATACACATAGCAATTAAGACTCTATACATATTCCTTCAAGCGAGGGTTAGGCCAAACACTTATCTCGGCTCCAAAAATGCAACTCAAGCCTCAATCACCGCTTTTCCTCTTGAATCCAACTCCGAACGGTTTTATCTAGACATATTCGACTCAATGACATCAATAATTACTCAATAAACTAATCCCAAAGCCTAATTATATATTCTCCCTCATTCTTCCAAAAATATCAAAATTCGATCCCGGGCCCGCTTGGTCCAAACACGAGGTTCGGACCAAAACCCGATCACCCATTCCCCCACGAGACCGAATATACAATTTGTTTTGAAATCCGGCCCCAAAATGAGGTTGAATTCCTAAAAATTCTAAAAGCCATAACTCTATCCCAAAGCCCCAATTTCTACCTTTGAAAACCCTAGGATTCTTGATGATAATTGATGAAAAATATTAAAAAGTTGAAGGAAATCAATTAGTGAACACTTACCTACGATTTGGGAAGAAAATCTCTTGAAAAATCGCCCTAAGGCTTCTATTTTTTGAGAGAAAGTTTGAAGAAGAACGTCTGAAATTGTTTTTAAAAGAACTTCATTGCTCGACTCTCGCACCTGCGGTGCTTTGGTCGCACCTGCGATCTCGCAGGTGCGGAAAAGGGATCGCACCTGTGGAAAATGGCAAGGCCCACCGGGGCCGCACCTGCAGAATCGTACCCGCTCCTGCGGAAGATAGTCCGAATCTGCGAGAGGGACCGCACCTGCGGACAAAATGTCGCGACTGCGGTCTCGCACCTGCGGCCCTAGGCTCGCAGGTGCGGGCACACCAGAACGGGTGCCTCCGCAGTGTTTCCTTGAGTCCAAACACTCCGAACACCTACCCGAAACACCCCCGAGCCCTCGAGGCTCAAAACCAAATACACACCCTCATAAGCATCCTATGGACTTGTTCGAGTAATTAGACCACCAAAATAACATCAAAACCCATGAATTAACCTCCAAAATCTATAGAATTTTCTCAAACTTCATAAACTTCTAAATTTTCCATTTTTGATCCAAAACACGTCAAACCAAGTCCTTTTCTTATCAAATTTTACAGACAACTCATAATAACCATATTAAACCTGTTCCGGGCTCCGTAACCATAATATGGGCCCAGTAACGCAGGTTTCGCATCAAAGTTCATTTTCAAAAGCCTTTATTATTTTTAGAAAACAATTTTCTTTAAAAATTCATTTCTCGGACTTGGGACCTCGGAATTCGATTCCGGGAATACGCCCAAGTCCCATATTTTATTACGGACCCTTCGAGACCGTCAAATTACGGGTCCGGGTCTGTTTACCAAAAATATTGACCAAAGTCAACTTTATTCAATTAATTATCATAAATTTAACTTTTTATCAAATTTTCACATAAAGGCTTCCCGTGCTGCGCACGCACATCGAGGTGAGATTAACGGAGGCTTTCGGGGTCTCGGAACACGGTTTTTTTGTTAAATTTACACAGGATAACCTTTTGGGTCATCACAGGTATCGGCAACGACGCCCCACATAGCGGCAGCCTGGATATCGGTGGATTGGGGACGAAGTTTGGGGTTGAGGAACTTGAAGAGTCTGTTACCTTTTTTTTTATTGTATTTCAATGTATCTCGTTGTATTCCATGTATTTCATTATATTCATTGTTTGTAGTTATTCTACTTTTTCAATATATTCACTGTATTTAATTGTATCCAATGTCATTATATAATTTCAAAGCTTCACTTTGTTTCACTGTTCTGTCCAGCAATATACATTCAGCAGTATGTATTCAATGTATTATAGAATGTGTTCATATGTTTTTAATTAATATAATTTATGTATTCATATGTATATATGTATTCAAATGTATTTGCAGTATGTATTCATATGATTTTGCACTATAGATGACCTGTTATACTTCATGTATTCAATGCATTTTTAAGTATTTAATTGTATTCAATGTAAATATATAATTTCAATATATAAATCTATTTGTAAAGATACCACTAAAAATAATTTTAGTAAAGATACCACTAAAAAAGGAAGGATGGATTGAATCTCTGAAGATTGCTCTGTTTTTTGGGTGTTTTTCGGTTGAGAATCTTTTCTAGAACTGAAAATACAAATTGTGTGTGTTATAATTGAGTTTGTTGAGTTATATTAGGAGTCTATCGCGTTAATTGATTCACTTACCGTATTTAAACAATTGAATCCTTTTTTTCGCAAATTCCGTTACTGTATTCACAAATACAGCTCGTGAATACATATGAATACAATCTATACGTTAGTTGTATTTCCCTTTTCTCCGCCGACTTTTCTTGTTGTATTCATAAATACATTAGCTTAAATACATCGAATACACTCTATAACAAGTTAAAACATAGCTATAGGAAGTAATTTAGTAAATGGTAGCTATGGCAAGCTAACAATCACTAAAACATAGTTTTCTTTGTACACCCCTAACCTCAACGGCTCAATCTCGACTTATTTAACCCCCTATTTTCCAGGTAAAAAAATTCAGAAATAAAAAGCACGAAGTACGTACAACTACCTTGAATTAAAAGGAAGTTTCTCCTACAATCGTGCTTATCTCATGTGTTTCTATGAATGAATCCTGATGGACATTTACGTTATGTAATAGAGTCCTTAAACTTTTTCTTTTTCCTTCTTTTTGCTAACTAGCAAGATGAGGGGAGAGAAATACTAAAGTTGTTTGTGCGTGATCTATAGGTCAAGAGTTTGAGCCGTGAAAGAAGTCACTAATGCTTGCAAGAGGATAAACTGTCTACATCACACCCCTTAGAGTGCAGCCTTCTTCAGACCCTACGTATATGCGAGATATTTTGTACACCGGATTGCCTCTCCTTTTTTTTGGTTAACTAGCAAGAAATACAAGATGCTTCTCTACCTTAACCGAATTTTTTCTATATGTTCAATTTGAATCTTTGCTACTATATGTTGTGGAAGTGTCAACTTCAAAAATTTATGATTACCAACAAAAAATAAAAAGAGGAAAGAAATTAGTAAACTCAACACCAACCAAACCAACTCTTTATACATTATTGGATGGGATCATCACATCACATTGTAAAATCGATCACCCTTTTGTAGTTGTTTGCCTAAGTGACAATCCAACTGCTTAAATATTAGAAAAAGCTCTAAGCTCAAAACATAGCTTTCAAAGGTAACAACCAAAAGGCAAATGACCAAAAGAAAAGAAAAGAAAAAACCAAAAAATTCATTGAGCAGAATATCCAAACACCAAACTAAGTAAAATGATACAAAGTTGATTTGCCACTATTTGTATGTATTAAACAAAGGAAAAGTTGTTCCTTTATGTAAACGGCCCATGTGGGTTGGTAGGCCAATGAAAACTATATATAAAACGAACTCCAACAAACGCATTGCCTTTTAATTTCTTAATTAATTACAATGTACATCATCCAACTTTCTAAATAAACAAATTGTGCATTATTGCTCTCTCCCTCATGAGAATTTTGTACTTTTTGATTGATTCAAGACCCCACAACATCCTCAAAAAGAAACTTCATCAAGCTTTACAACCCCCCTCCCCCCTTATGTGACCTACAATAATGAGTTGTATAAAATAGTTTTTTAAAGGATATTTAAACGAATATTTTTGAGATTTAGACGTAGTTATTATTGTTGTATCTGTTAAGAGCCGAGCGGAGCTCTATGGGGAATGCCTTTCCTTCTTCTAGAATTTGAAGGTGGTGGAGGAGGGGTGGTTGGGTATATGTCATGTTGTGAGCCTTCACGCAATTGATCTCCAAATAATTCTTCCTTTTTTGATGATGGAATCACTCTTCCTTCTCTTGATGATATCCCTTCACCTCTTTGCAATGCTACTTCATTCTTGGAATCTAAGATAAAGCTTGCATCTCCATTCCTCTTTATTCCTACAAGCTAAGTCATTAAAAAAAAATTGATATAGTCCAAAATGTAACTCATCTTTCAAAGCATAATTCATAACTTTAATGGGGAAATTAACTAGCCTATGATGGTGATGAATCAACATATAGGAGTATACCTTGTGTGCCCAAAAAAGAAATCTATTAATAGTATCAAAAGTTGGGCCGTTTATTCATGAAAAGGATGGCATGGGTATATATATATATATATATGGGATTCAAAATGGAAGATTTGAAGTGGTGACTTAAAATAATTACTCGGTATCAAATAAGTTTTACTACTATATAATAATTTTTTTCTTGTGTAGAAGAGATTCAACAATTTATATATAATCAAATAATTCAATTCAACCTCCTTCAATAAACATAACTCCACCTCATCTATAGGTACATGTGTATAATAAAATGCCAATCCACGATTTTTGAGTTGTTAGCATATGATATGATAGGAGATGATTCTTTGGTAGGGAGTTACAATCAATGATGGTGATCAAGGTGTGAAATATGAAGAAGAGTGGGACATGGTCATGAATCATGATGTATGAATGATGCTATGCCATGGCTAATATAGCTAGCTAATAAGGTCGCCCGGTACACAAAGTATATCACGTTCATGCAGAGTTCGGAAAGGACCGCACCCTGTCTACTCCAATGCAAGCATTATTGGCGGCTTTCACAGGTCGAACTCGTAACCTACGGGTCACACGGATACAACTTTACCGTTGCTCCAAAACTTCCCTTCGACAAATATAATGAAGTAATACTGAATAAGAAAAATGTAGGAAATCAAGATTAATATAAATACTGAGAAAATAAGTAAATAATTTACCTTACATCCGAGAGAACAGAAACGGAAAGTGTCCAAAAGGCTTCTCCCACATATTTCACAAACGTGAGAACTTGCTTTGCTAGTACTCTTTGGTTGTGGCCTTTCATTTAGGAACAAAACCCTCGCACTGTTAATTACATATGTCTGCACTCCACTTATATCCAATACCTTTTGAATCTCTGAAACCCTTACCACATCATGATACGAAGATCTCCTTATCTATTTCAAGAAAAGAGGGGGAAAAAATACACATTACTAATTTCACCGCATTTGGTAAAAAAAAAAAAAAAAAAAAAAAAATTCCAGACCACATACCTACTTTTTCTGAAAAAAGAAGAAGAAGAAACAAATAGATACTTACCATGTAAGAAAGATACATTACAAGAATGGAGACATGATCATGATAATACTCATAATGTGAACATTTACTATACCAAAATTTACTACTACTATATAATTGACTTTATATTGCGCGAATTCAGATTAACCGGGACCAATGCTTGGAGGAAAAAAAAAAGAATGTAGCAAAGGGAAACAAATAACCTGAATGACTTGATGGTCTTTGTGTTTGGACGAGCGACAATAAAAGCAAAACGCATTGTCATTGCAGTCTAAGCAATACATATTACATTCACTACGCGCGGCGTCACCGTGCGTCCGGCAAATAGAGAAAAAAGCAGTGTTCAATAAAGGTTCAAGCCATGGAGGAACCAGCATTGTCATGAATCCGTCTAAACTTTAATTTGGACTAGCGACTTATTGTGACTTGTCCAAAATATTCAGACTAAGACCTTATTCACCCGGCGAAAGAATCAAGAAACAACGTAATGTGAATAATTTGGACAAAGGATTTTTGGATTCTTGTAATGATGGTGAAGAATCCAGAGAAGAATTAGGGGAAGAGAAATTGAAGAGAGAGAGAGAGAGAGACAGAGAGAATTGAGGAAGTGGGGTTGGAAAAGGAAGAAGGAAGGCCTAACCTAAACAAACAGCAACTTAGAATTCAACTACAAAAGTATTTAACTAATACAAGTAAATCAAACGGCTGATACAGAATGTGGTGGCTGAGGCTAAATTTCAGCCGTTTGATCGTGGGAGAAAAAGGGGAAGAGAAAAAGGGTATGGGTTTGGCGCTTACGTTACTTTGGATGTTCTTTGCGTCTCTATGTAGGCAGAAAGGTCGGCTATTAAGCTACGTCTAAACTAAAACAGCTGGTCACTAAACGACGTCGTAATTGTTTGTTTTTATGTAGCTTCTTACGTGTCATTGTCTCAATGGAGGTTTGTTGTGGGTCCCACGATATGGTTTCTTGTTGCAAATTACGTCGATACGAGAATTGAGTGTAATGACTTCTTTAAAGTTCCTTTAATACCCTTTATTTTCTGAAAAATTACCATTTCTGGTCCATAAGGCTAGTAGTTTCTTGAGAATGGCTTCTTTAATTCATGAATTTTGGCAATATGAATGTCAAATTTTCAAAAGGAAAGGATGTGGCGAGATGGTTTGGATTTTATAAAAGTTATTTTAACTTATTGTTTATAAAGTTACATAAATTTATTAAGGTTAAATTATAGACTAAGATACATCCTTTTTTGGGATCTTTTTATCTTTAACCAAATGCTTTACTATACTTTTTTAGTAGCCCTACATATTGTGAATCTAAATTAATTTGGCTAGTAAATACGTCTATACGGTAATGAAAAAAAATATAGGAGTTTGCCGCTAGGTATTTGATCAAATAGGATCGTCCAGTTCCTATAGAACATATCACTAAAATACCCCTAGAGGGGGATAAGGCTCTTGTTTATCTTGACGAAATTGGCGGAATAGCTATTCCAATGCCAAAAATGTTCACGATGTTCAGGAGCTTTTCGATGGTTTTCCTTGAATTTATAACGTGGTATATAGACAAACGAATCAACTTGATCCCGATATGATAATTAAATTAAACAAAATGTAAGGCTTTAGCGTCGAAATTGAGATATGACAACAAACAACTTGGTTCTGGGAGCAAGGCTTCCTAACAATAAGAATATCAATAGACTGAAAATAAAGTATTATTGAGCTTAGAATAATGTGTAGCATAAGTCTGTCAAAAATCTCGTGCCTTGCAATGGCTGTTGAAGCCACTATTTATAGTTATACATAGGGAATAAGGTCCTAGGATCAAACCTCTCTTATGTGACAATTATGGGGGCCATTGATGAATGTGTACGACATGCAATGAATTCCAAAATTCTCTTTAACAGATTGTGTATTTAATACTAGTGGTGTACAAAGAAAACCGATAAACCGCACCAAATCGCTAATTCGAGTCAAACCGGGGAAAAAATCTGATGTGGTTTGGTATTAGAAAATAAAACTCGACCATAATTGGTTTGGTTCGGTTTTAACTAAAAAAAGTCAAACCGAAACCAAACCAACCCGATAGTACATTTATATAATTTTTAAAAATATTTTATACATATAAATATTTGTTGTAATGTAATTTATATATTTCTTAAACTTTTACACAGTTTTATCTTTTAACGTATTATTTCAAGTTTAGACTTAACATTCTTGAATGGTAAATAAATTTGTTAGCCCATAAATGTAGTAACTCAAACAAAGTTCAAATCAATATTAATGCTAACAAAAGAAATTCAATTCAATACTAGGATTGTCGATAGTGTTGGATAATTATTTTAGTTTTACACTGGTTTATAATGAAAATGCATAACTTAGTTTATCTTTTTCTTTAGTGCTTAGTTATGTAATTAATATTAGTACTTATTAGCTATACTAATTTTGCATGACCTATATAGTAGTATTTTTAGATTATGTTAATTTTTATTATGGCTTATTAATTAGTAATATTTGTTTTATGTAATTTTATTATTTTATTTATGTTATTGAATATTTTAGTATAATGCTATGACTTATCTCATATCATTGTGTTAGTTTCTTGGAAAACATATTATATAATTGTATTTTACTAGGACTTAAGAAATAATTGGAGCACAAGTTACATATTTTATTCTATGAACACTTTACCAGAAAAAAACCCGAAAACCCGAAAAATCCGAGAAAAAAAGAGATTCAAAAACCCGACTTTGTTGGTTCGGTTTGGTTTATAAATTTAAAAACCCGATACCATTGGTTTGGTTTGATAATTGAAAAATCCAAATCAACCCGACCTATGTACACCCTATTTAATGCTGAGGAATATTCTTCATTTAAGCCATCAGGTGGAAAATATTTGTTTGTCCGTGTTAGCAATATTCCTTTCAGGGCCTGCCCGGTGCCAACCGAAGTTGTTGTCCCCGATCTTGGTTTCCACTTGCCTCCTTATCCGTCAATCCCCGTTTCCACGTGTCGCTTTATTATTCGAGTATTTAATATGAACCGATTTTACCCTACACAGATAGTTTCCCTGCTTTTCGTGGCACATCTTTGTGTTATCGGGGAGTTGGTGAAGATACCTTACTCGGCGAAAAAATTTCTGACACCTTCTGAAAACTTTTTGACGCTTGATTAGACGCACGTCTCTCCGCATTAAATGTCCCGAACACGCGTCACTCCACGATTTAGCAATATTTTTGTCAGTTTTCGAGGTAATCATGGCCACGATTTTAGTTGCTTATTTCCTTTACTTATACGCCTCATTCTTCTTCTTTTACACTTCACAATTCCTTAAACTCTCTCAATTTATTTGCAATCAAATTTTTCTTGCTTTCACTCTTCTTTAATTTTCTTCTTCGAAGAACTCTTATTACCTTCTGCCAACTGTACTTCCTCGTTCAAGAACTCAAGTTCTCCTAAAAACAAAGAAAACACCGATGATGCTTCCCCTCCTACGGTGAGCACCATGACTCAACATAGCAAAGGACTTCAAAGAGAAGTTTCCTTCTACAAGTTCTCGTACATGGGATGTTGGCGTGTACCCTTCTTCCATTCGTCCTTCTAGTATTCCTGCTGCGAAGGAGGATTGTGATTGCCATGATCTGAACATCATTGCTCCCGAACTGGTGAAGCGAATAACCTTCCCTAAGAAGGGCTTTACATATGTTTACATATACCCCTTCACTTTTGGCCCATTCTCATTGAACGGGGCACTTGACCCCGTGATCTTAGAGTTCTTACACCGGTATCAAGTCTGCTTGGCACAAGTAGGCCCTTTTGTGTGGCGGACGGTGTCCCGTCCCGTTTTCTCGTGAAAGCGGGTTTCGACATGACAACTCTTTTAAATACGTATTAAAAGAGAATAGTTGTCACCTAACAATTTTAAGGTGTCTTACGGCACCTATATGCAAATAACTCTATTGACTAGTCATGTCACCAAATATTGGGTAAGGGCTCAAATTACCTCAAAGAGAAGGTGTTAAGTACTCTTCGAGGTCCACAACTATAAGTCTCGGCCGAAATTTACGCTATGTGAGATTATTGGGTTATAATTGTCTTATGTGGTCATGTAAGTGAGAGAAAATATGGAATTTAAACTATATAAATAATCAGTATGAGTCTTTAGAGGTTATAGGATACAACTTGATTATTCTAAGTTCAAGAGACAAAGTGCGAATAATAAACATATAAAGGAGGGGGGGTCCTAAGTTTTTTAGCTTGAAGGATCACCCTGTGCAACATAAATAATACTTCACAACTCCCTTGAGGCAGAGGTTGCTCATATTATTCAGCTTGCACATACTATCATCTCCTGTCACCCAATTACTATGTTAAAGTTGTTTACCTAAAGCGCTCTAATTCAATTCTAAATTGTGTCCTATGTGTGCACTACCCGTCCCATGCATATGGTCCAGGAGGCTTTGGACCTACTGTTTAGGTGGTTCTAGACTTTGCGTAGGATGCTCAAAAATGATAAAACGAGACGCACATTCAAAACATGTAGGACTACACATAAAGACAATAGATGGCTCACGTTAGACTCCACAGATAAACAACGAATGTACGTAGGCAAATTTTGCATTAGGCAGAAAGCAATTTCATAATTAAGACGTATAACAGTCATTAAGTCCTACAGACATGGCCTCTATGTGATTCAAATTTGAAGTGTTGGACAGGTAGTGTTGTTGTTTGCATATTACAGGTATTACAAACCCTATAGGCACGATCTCTAAATTGTTTGCGCAATGAGGCAGTAAAACCATTTAAGAACTCAGAATTACCAGTGTTTGATTATATACATGCTTTCTAGGCGACTAACTGTATCCTATAGGCAAGATTTTTAACGTTTGGTATTTGAACTTGATTTTATCATACTTATTCCTATAGATATGCTATCTAGGTAGTGGTTAATAAAACAACAGAAAAAGTCTATTAGTTAATTAATTGGAGCCCTATAAACATGGTATCTAGATGAGCATTCAACAAAGACATGTATTATCACGTCCTATAGGCATATTGTCTAATAACTAAACAAGTAATTATTAGCGTTTGGTTCCTATAGACATGTTGTCTAATAGCGCACATCAGTAGACATGAAAACAGATATAACATTTACTTAAATCGGCATGTTTTTAGATAGTGTACAAGTAATAGACAAGTTAAGTTAAGTGTGTGATTTCCTATAGGGAATGATTTCTATCAGTGTACAGAATTAAATCACGTTAAACAAATAGCAGGCGAAGCATAAAAATCATATGGACATGTTTTCAACCCATTTAGGCAGAAATTAAAGTATACCCGCTTCCCTCCTATTTCACTAACTCCCCAATCGTTTGTTTACAAATTATTACAGGCCCAGATAATGAATACAAGTACAAAAATTACACAAGGAACAATTGCAGGCCAAAGAACATGACCAAACAAAAGTAACTTAGTACTGCTTGGGCCTTCAACAGACTCTTTCACTCGAATAGCATGCCCAAATCCAAACGCATCTCAAAACAAGATTACGTCCATTTGCACAACCCAAAGCCATACATGAACTCATATGAAGCCTAACAATTACAATATTGTCCACTTAGCCAAATAAGTTAATGGACCACACATGGAAATCAACTAACAGCCCTTAATCAATATCTTATAGACATGATTGGGTGACATTTAGCAGGATTCATAAATACATTGGCGTTTCAAAAGCAAGAGTGACATGATTGAATAAGCAAAGAACAAGAACTAGGAGAATCAGTTGACTTAATTTCCAACATGGTAAATGGAAACACAGGTTGGATCATTAAGCAAACGATAGCTTGCTAAAGATAAAAATAACACTAGGAGAGTTAGACATGCTATTTGGGGTTAACAGGGTAAACATATTAGATACATACAAGATGCACATGCTAAGTGAGTTCAGAATATAGCATGATCCATAATTAGTCTAAAAAGGATTTTAAACCTAGGAGTCTAAGTCATGAAGGTCAGACAGAGTCACGTTTAGGGAAATTATGCATAACAGGCAAGCAATCAATCAATAAGGAGCCTAATCATGTTGAGTCTAACACAAAGATTCTCAAATCCAAAGGTGCCATGGCAGGAAGACACATCATCTTAAGGTTAAATAGAACATCCAGACTCAGAACCTAAGCCAATCGACTATGCATGATCATGGTAACTAAATGAGATTCAACTAGAAGCATAAGCAATACCAAAGAATGCAGAATTGACCAAACACCACATTACAATTTTCAACAACAAAGCAACAGGTTTGGTTAAAGCATTGTGACAACAATAGGGTTCATGTAAGCAGGTAAAAGGTAGAGTTGACATAAAGAAATTATCAGGAGAAGTTACTTAAAGAAAGTCTGGGTAGGAGATGGTTCCCTAATATTATTAGTGTGAGAATTCAAGACAAGGGATGAGAAAAATTCACAATAAAAATCAGGACATCGGATCAGATTTAAAGATATACAAAATCATTCAAGCTGAGCATATATTAAAGTTTAAAAATCTTGGTAGTTTGTGATACTAGAAGATTCATAACTGCAGACTAGCTTCAAAGAAAGTAAAACTGCCAATGAAAATAACACAATGTTGAAGTCATATTGGTTCACAAAATTCAAACGACATGGATATACAGAGCTGAACACAAGCAAAAGAATATAGAATTGCAAGAGTCAAGATACTGACCGGTTTGCAGATTCAACAAACAAAATAGAAGAGAAGACTAAATTCCAGTAATAGCTCGAATATCATTTCCGAAGAGAACAACCAAAAAACCCATATCCTAGTGCGTCAGAATTAACAAGAGCTTCAAATGAGCCCCCAGTAGTTCTCACACTAGGGAGGTCGATAGAGAGGATTCTGGTGGCCTTGGCTTCCAGCCGGCCAAGAGCCAAGCGGAGAAATTATAGAAGAATGAGAGTTGAGAGAATAATAGTGGTAGCAATCATTAAGTGATAGTTGTTAAGTCTTAGAAGAGAAACGGGGAAGAGGATTTATATAGTAGCAAGCTTGGACGAACAAACAAGAAA
Source organism: Nicotiana undulata (assembly GCA_005239495.1). Taxonomy (NCBI): domain Eukaryota; kingdom Viridiplantae; phylum Streptophyta; class Magnoliopsida; order Solanales; family Solanaceae; genus Nicotiana; species Nicotiana undulata. The sequence continues at coordinate 1,587 of ML259506.1, read as the reverse complement.
ATATAATCAATCAACACAAAAAAGGAAAGAATATATCCCATGCATACTTGAAAATAAACAGAGGAAGTAAGAATTCTGAACCCTAGTTGGATTCGGATTTAGGGCAAATCTTTCACAAGCTCCAATCACGACAGAATCACCGGACACATACCATATACAAGAGAAATGTTCTCTTCTTAAGTGTATAGAACCAAAATCGCACCCAGAACCATAAAATCAAAGCTAGATCTGTGAGAATCAAACTTTCCATAAGTATAATGGTAACGAAAGTTACTATAACTGAGTGATAATAGTAGAAAATGTAAGTAGAATCCGCATATAAAGAAAGAATAGGAGAGAATCTACATGGTCGGCTAGGGTTTGGTGTGAGACTAGAGAGATGGAGAGAATACATAGGCGGTTGGGCGAGGAAATGGGTCTCTTCTTTTTTTCTTTTAGCAAATTATACTACCAGGCTGAGTGCCTAGTAGCTATTTTATTAATACTAATTCCAAAACAAAAACAAATTACAGAAGTGTTGTCCTACTAGCTAGGACGATAAATTATGAAACTACATAGAAACTAGAATCAAAATTGGGCTTATTCGGCCCAATAGTGATGTAGTAATTAAAGAACTTACTAAAACTAGCTAAAATGGTAAAATACACAATTAAAATTTGCTGCCTTTGTAATTGCATGTGTAGCCACTTTCTCATTTGCACAATTAATCCCACTCAATAGGCCTTGTGTAGTCCAATTTGCACAGCAATCCCTTAATTCTTGGCCTAGTTCCAGCGTCCAGGCCCAATTCATGTAGCCTCTTGCCTGGCCCAATTTCCTGGGCCCAGTCCTATAACCCAGCCTTAAGTCTCGTATGTATGTAATAATACACGGACTTAGGCTCATTTCTCGACTCTTCCACTTTCCTATTCTCTCACTCTAACCTAGCTTCTTCTTCTCGTCCTTAATGCCTGTGGCGATTTCACTCCACTGGATAGGTAAGTGTCTCCATTGTAGCTTAATACCTTCATTTATGTTGATTTTCCTCTCCTCATAGCTTTTATTGTTCTTGTTTCTTCTCTCGCTTGGGCTATTTACTGACCATCGACACCTTTGAGCTGTTCCTATTAAAATCGACACCTTCGAGCTGATGAGTGTCTCGATCTGAGCTGGTAAGCTTATGATTCTTCGCCTATGTGTTTTATTTCTGGTTTGTGTTTGATTTTCGTCTGTCCTCCTTGATTTGATGCTGACTCGTCTTGCTCTATCTTCTTCAATTTGATTTCCACTGCAACTGCTGCTCCTCCAATGAGCTGGTGAGTAGTTCAATCGGAGCTCTTCTTCTCCATGTCTGCTGTGACCTAGAAATTTCTTTCTTCTCATTATTTGTTTCTTGTGATTCATGGTTCCTGCCTGTGAGACCCAGCTGATTCCCTTGTATGTAAGGGGTGATGTCCACCCAGCTGATTCACCATTATAGTGTAGCATCTGTATTGTCCATATCCAAGACATAGGTACTTGATCTTTAATTTCTGCACTGTTGTATCTTAGCTTTATCCTTTCTCGTACTAATGTGTTTGCTGTGATTCCATGGTTCGTGCAGTTGAG
>ML259504.1:110942-176368 GCA_005239495.1 Nicotiana undulata | reverse complement strand
TCACAACTCCTTAATCTACAATAAGAGAAACGACACTATCGTTATCGTTTAAGCGTCATAACTATTATGTATCGACCACATCCAATTTTACGATGAAACAGACAACACCTCCCCTATTTATATGACTTCACACAAGTCAAAACAATCACCTAACATCCCAAACAACATCAATAATAAGCATATTGAGCCTCCCAAAACAGTCCACACACAACCTAATCACTTCACACATAAGACGACCACTGTAGTCGTATCACCGACCCGAAAATGTTACAACGAACGACCAGATCACAACCATACATCTATATGGTATTTATACACACCCTTCCTCCTCCAAAACTCCACAAAACATTAGTAAAACACGCTTCCCAACAGCAACACAAAACAGCCCGCTACAAGTCAAATAACTCGAACTCACGGCTTCCGATCACCGTTCTGTGAGTTCTAACTATTAGGAAACACATTATCAAACTTCCTTGATATTTAAACCCTTAAATACAGATATTAGACATTTCTTAACTATGAAGTAACTTTCAAAACTCTAACTAAAAAGAAAAAGAAGAGGCAGTATAATGACACTTACGTCGTAGGGATCGTTTTGATGTTATTGCTTCTTGATTTCATGCCCGGGATGATATTATTATTTGAAACCCTAGTAGATAGCTTGAGGTTATGTTTATGGGTGTTCTCTGGTCTATTTATGCTGAATAATGAAGAGAAAGCCTACCTAATGTTTATATATATCAAGTTTGGAAAAGTCAAAGAGGTGCTAGCTTGGCACCCTAGGATTGGTCCATCTTCCGACGCTTATATCTTTTTATCCTGATGTCGTATGAAGGAACGATTAAGAGCGTTGGAAACTAAATTCCAAGACCTTCAATTTGGTATATAATATGTCCCAATAATACCTCATATAATACATGAAATGTATTGCTCAAAAAGCTCTAGTGATCCACCTACTTGTCACTTATGATGTATGCGCAGTCTCGCGAAATTGCAAATATCTCTCTACTCCTATGTTGTATTGATGAACGGTTTAATGCTTTGGAAACTAGACTCATATAGATTCAGTTTGGTAGGTATAACATTCCCTAATACCAAGTATATCGGGAGAAAATCTCAGTTACATTGGACCTAATGTTAATCACATTATGAGTGTAACTTGTGAAGACCTTTGGCAACTTTTGTTCCACCACTTGCTTGACTTCAAAACGTAGAACACAACTATTATAGGATAAAAGTTAACTCATAGCATAAACTCCTTATCATGTAATGAACCATAGTCTCTCCCTAAAGTACATGTTATAACATTCCAAACTCGTCGACTTTCGACGAAACTTATTTTCTTCAATTGGTTTAGCTTCTAAGCTTTCCAACCCTCTTGGTACTCGTTATTCATGATCTTAAATGTTTGCAACCTCCAACGTAACATGATTAACTTAATTTATATTCCATTAAATAGAATCTTATTTCTGAGCTTACATCAATTGACTTACGATGTACTCTCACATACGAAAACATAGGGTGTAACACCTTTATTTTTTTAAGGCCGTGGTCCGAGTAGGTGTTAACTCGAACGAGTTTGAATGTAACCTTTATTTAGTTAAGGTCGTGGGCCAAGTAGGTAATAATTCGTGTGAGGTCGAATGTAACATGTGCTTGGGGAGAGCGGAAATAAACTTCATGTACTTTTGCTTTGTTCATGTTCTTGGAGAGATTTACAAATTTTCCGGGCACTGGATGGTAGTTCAGTTCAAGTCCCAGTCTATCTAGTCCCTTCATTGGTCGAACTGGAAAAATAGTGAGAGATGAGCAATGATTTAGCCGTCCAGTTCCTTCATATGTGCGCACTTCAATCCTGAAGTATCCCCGTTATCGCCTCTTTAAAGACCTCCTTGAGGAATCCCAATTGGGACAAAACTCGAGTGAGGGAAAACGAGTGCGACTTTGGGGAACTCATCCTTTAAAAGTTGAAGTACTCGAGGTGTGTAATATTCCAGTTATTTGGTTATCGCTTTCCTTCCGTTGTTTCTAGCGTGAATGACCCTTTGTTTGCTGCTGCCATGATTTTGTAGGGGTTGTCCCAGTTTGTTCCTAGTTTGACTTCCCGTGGGTCTCTTCTTTCTTGTGTTTTAGCTTTGAGTATGTACTCCCCGACTTTGAGTGGCATGTTCTTTGCCCTTTTTCTATGGTAGCGTTCTACTTGTTGCTTTTGGGCGACCGTTCTCACGCAGGCCATATCTCTTCGTTCCCCCACTTCGTCGAGTTCCTTCCTTCTATTGTCATCGTTCTAGGGTCCGCTTTCACAAAAGTATCTTAGGCTAGTCTCCCCGACCTCGACTGGTATTAATGCATCAGTCCCATAGACTAACGAGTATAACGTTTCCCCTGTGCTCGTTTTTGGCGTTGTTCGGTAGGCCTAGAGTACTTCTTGTAATATCCGGCCACAGTCCCTTGGCGACTTCGAGTTTCTTCTTCATGATGTTTAGAATTGACTTATTGGAGGATTACTCTTGCCCATTGCCCATAGGGTGGTAAGGCGTTGATAGTATTCTTTTGATGTGCTATTTTCAAAAAAGTCGGCGACCTTCTTTCCTGCAAATTGAGGTTCGTTGTCACAACTTATTTCTTTGGGGAGACCTAAATGACATATGATGTATTTCCATATGAAGGTGATCACTTCCTATTTGCGTATTCGGACAAATGCTCTTGCTTGAAACCATTTAGAGAAATAGTCAGTTAAAACCAAGAGAAACTGTACGTTACCTCTTCCTTCCGGGAGGGGACCACGATGTCCATTACCCATATGATGAACGACCAAGGGGAAATTACTTAGTGTAGGTGTTTGCCTGCTTGGTGGATTATTGGGGCGTACGTCTGGCATTGTTAGCATTTTTTCACGAAATCCGCGGCCTCCTTTTTCAGGGTGGGCCAATAATACCTCGCTCGTATGAGACATCTGACCAAAGCTCGATTGCCGGAGAGAGATCCACAGTAGCCTTCGTGTACTTTTTCAAGGACGCACCACGTCGTATTTGGGCCTAAGCATTTCGCAAGAAGGCCGCCATATGTCCTTTTGTACAGGTCGATGTGAACGATATTGTATCTGGCCGCTTGCATTCGCAGCTTATTGGCCTCTTTCTTATCATTGGGGAGTACTCCGTCCTAAAGATATTTAATAATACGGTTGCACCAGTCCCAAGTCAGGTTTATGGTTCTTTCCTCGATTTGGTCTATCGACGAGTTAAGGAGGTGGACCACATTTCGGTCTCCGGTTGTAATGTTCTTGGTGGCTGCTGCTAATTTGGCCAGGTCATTCGCCTCGATGTTCTGTGCTCAGGGAATCTGGTTGAGCTGACATTCGTCGAACTCGGGTAGTAGTTCGGTCTGGTATTTTTGTAACCTTTGCTCCTTGATTTTAAAAGTCCCTGTGACTTGGTTGACCACGAGCTGAGAATCACAGTGCAACCTTAGCCGCTTCGCCTCGTATTTTAGTGCTAGTCTCAATCCTGCAATTACGGCCTCATACTCGGCCTCATTATTAGTCATGTACGGGAACCTTATGGACTTGAGAATCACTTCACCTGTTGGGACTTCGAGTATGAGTCCCAGCCCAGACCCTGACGCATTAGACGCGTTGTCGGTGTACAGGACCTAAAGGTATTGTGTTTGGGAAGAAGCGTGGACGACTTCTTTTTTTACTGCGAGCATTATTTGCGAACTGAAGTCGACAGGACCTGTGACTTTATCTCCATTCGCGACCTATGTGTAATATCGTGCTCGCTTAGTTCGATAGCCCATTTGGCCAATCTGCCGATAGTTTGGGTTTATGTAAAATGCTTCTTAAGGGGAAAGTTGTGACGACCGAGATGGGGTGGCATTGGAAATACGATCTAAGCTTTCGTGAAGCTGCGACTAAGACCAGAGCATGTTTTTCAAGATGGGGATATCTGGTCTCAGCGTATATTGTCTTGCTAATGTAATAAATGGGAGATTGCGTACCTTTATTTTCTTGAACTAGAACTGCGCTCACAGCTACTTCAGACACGATGAGATAGACGAGCAGAGGTTGTCCTGGTTTTGGTTTAGAGATAAACAATGGCGAGGACAAGTAAAACTTTAACTCCTTCAGTGCTTAGATGCACTCATGGGTCCATTGTAGGTTGTTCTCCTTTTTGAGTACGCCGAAGAACTTGTGTCACTTATTAGAGGATCGTGAGATGAACCTAGAAAGGGCGACGATACGACCAGTCAGCCTCTGGACCTGCTTTTTGGTGGTCAAGTGCTCTGGTATCCATTTGATGGCCTTGATTTCGTCCGTATTAACCTCAACACCTCGTTGCGACACTTGGAAACCCAAGAATTTTCCCAAGGCCGCGGCGAATGCACATTTTTAGGGGTTCAGTTTCATGCCGTATTGTCTTAGGATGCCCGAAGGCTTCTCTCAAGTGGTCGATGTGATCTTCTTTCCTTTTGGATTTGACCAGCATGTCGTCTATGTAGACTTCCATCATTTTCAAGAGTTGTTCTATGAATATTTTTGTCACCAGCCTTTGGTAAGTTGCCCCCGCATTTTTCAATCTGAAGGGCATGACCCTGTAGCATTACGTCCCCTGGTGGGTGATGAAGGCGGTCTTTTCCTGGTTCTCTTCCTCCATGAGGATATGATTATAGCCCGAGTATGCATCTAAGAAACTAAGTTGCTCGTGCCCAGCTGTTGCATCGATGAGTTAGTCGATATGAGGTAATGGAAATGAATCCTTGGGTCAAGCTTTGTTCAAGTTAGTGAAATCTTCGCACATCCGCCACTTTCCATTCTTCTTTTTCACCATGACTATGTTGGCGACCCATTGAGGGTATTTAGACTCCCTAACGGAGCCGTTTTCCAATAACTTTTCCCCTTCTTCGCGTACTGCGTCATTAATTGCAGAGTTGAGCTTACTCCTAACTTGACTCACCGGGGGTAGAGTAGATCGATGTTCAATTTTTGTGTGGAGATTTTACGCCTAACTTGACTCACCCGAGGCCACGCCGAATGCACATTTTTCGGGGTTCAGTTTCATGCCTTATTGTCTGAGCTGTTGAAGGCTTCTCTCAAGTGGTCGATGTGACCTTATTTTCTTTTGGATTTGATCAGCATGTCATCGATGTAGACTTCCATCGTTTTTCCAAGTTGTTCTTTGAATATATTTGTCACAAGCCTTTGGTAAGTTGCCCCCGCATTTTCAATCCGAAGGGCATGACCCTGTAGCAGTAGGTCCCCTGGTGGGTGATGAAGGTGGTCTTTTCCTGGTTCTTTTCCTCTATGAGGATATGATTATAACCCGAGTACGCATCCAAGAAACTTAGTAGCTCGTTCCCAGCTGTTGCGTCGATGAGTTGGCCTATATGAGGTAATGGAAATGAATCCTTGGGGGCAATCATTGTTCAAGTCAGTGTAATCTACGCACATCCGCCACTTGTCGTTCTTCTTTTTCACCATGACTACGTTGGAGACCCATTAAGGGTACTTCGACTCCCTTACGGAGCCGTTTTCCAATAATATTTCCAATTCTTCGCATACTGCGTCATTAATTGCAGAGTTGGGCTTATGCCTAACTTGACACACTGGGGGTAGAGTAGATCGATGTTCAGTTTGTGTGTGGCGATTTCCTTTGGGATACCCGGCATATCTGCCTGGCTAAAAGCAAACAATTCTGTGTTATCAGTTAAAAATTTACGAAACTTAGTTGGTTCCTAAATTTTGTAGCCGATGTAAGCTTTCTTAGTGGTCATTGTTGTCCAATTGAACTGGGTCGAGGTCCTTTATTGTCTATTTTGTGGCCTCGACCATATCGGGGTCTCTGATGACGTCCTCGTCATCATCGCATACCGACCTTGACCCTATTCATTGCTATGCCTCCTTTTCTTTGTCCTTTTTTTGTTGGGTGGTCGTGTAGTCCAAGGCGATGTGGTAACATTCGATTTGCGCTACTCCCCTCGTATACTGAATATGCCCCATGGAGTTGGGAATTTTATGACTTGGTACAAGATGGAGGGTATAACTCTTATGGTGTGTATCCATGGCCCCCTATTATGGCATTGCATGCCATTTCCTGGTCCATGATGTGGAATGTGGTCTCTAGAGTGATGCCACCCGCCAGGACGGGGAGTTTGATCTCGCCAGATGTTCGCTCAACTGCATTGTTAAAGCCTGTTAGTGTGATGCAGCGCGGCACTATCTTGTCCTCGAGTTTCATTTGTGCGAGTACTCGGGGATGGATAATACATGTGCCACTCCCATCGTCTACCATAATCCGCCTTACGTCGGTGTCTAAAATTTGTAAACTGATAATGAGAGCGTCATAGTGAGGAAAAGTCAAACCGTTATATCTAACTTATCGAAGATGATACTTTCTTCGAGTTCATCATAGAGTTCGTGGGTGATCAACCGTTTGAGATTGTGTGTGTTGGTGAACTTCACGTTGTTGATGGAGGCATCGTCCTCGCCACCGATGATCATGTGGATGGTACCGGCTGGCAAGGGCAGTTTTGGTGGCCCTTAATGTTGTTCGCATCCCTTGGAAAAGTTGGTCCTTCCTCGATCGCTCAGCAATTCTTTGAGGTGTCCCTATCGCAGCATGTTTATGACCTTCTGTCTTAGGGCGATGCAATCTTCATCTTTGTGTCCTCGCTCTTGATGGAACTCGTAGAGGGCGTCTGATTTTTTGGTATTCGGGTCCGACGTCATCTTTTGTGGCCACTTTACCTTTGGTCCGAGCTTCTCCAAGGAGTAGACGATCTTCGTAGATGACACGCAAAAATTGTGAGCTGATAGTAAAGGGGTCATACCTCTCACATTCTGGTGAGTCCCTGTTCTTGATCGGGGTGGGACTTCTCCATGGCGAGATGTGGATGCAGCGGTAGTTCTGACATATGGGAGATGTCGTTCCCGGTTTGGTCGTGAGGCCACGAGATCTATTCTGATATCATTTCTCCGATATTTTCTGGATTTTGATTTTAATAAAGTTGATCGATGAGTCGGACCATTGAGTTCGTCTTCGTCTGCTCGGATTTCGGCGCAATATGCATTGTGTATTTCATCCAAAGTTTTTGTGGTATATTTCATAAGCCGGGTTAATAATTTTCTTCTCGCCCTTGAACCATTTCTGCTCATGCCGTTTTGAAAAGCAGCTACCGTCATTCCTTCTGATACATTGGGCAAAGTCATTCTTACTCGGTTAAAACGGGCGAGGAAGTCCCTTAGTCCTTCTCCCAGGTATTGTTTTATAGAAAAGATGCCATTCACTCTTGCCTCAACCTTCTTGGCCCGACATGGGCCGACACGAACGTATCAGCCATTTCCTCAAAGGTTTCGATGGAACGTGTTGGCAGTTGCGAGTACCAGGTTAATGCACCTCCCGTGAGATTTTCACCGAATTTATTTAGCAGAATGGAGGATACTTGTTTCTTAGTGAGGTCATTGCCTTTCACGGCGGTGACGTAATGGGTCACATGATCCTCGGGGTCGGTTGTGCCATCGTATATTTTTAGATAAGACAACATTGTAAAGGTCTTTGGAATGGAATGCGGGGCAGCACTATCACTGTACGACTGCTCGACGAATCCACCAGCATCTCTCTTTGGAAATAATTTAGGAGTGCCTGGTATTTAATCGACCCTTTCTTGGTTTTCTCTCATTTGGCCCCGAAGTGCCTTGTTCTCATTTTCCATTTCCTCCATCCTTTTCAGAATGGTTGTGAGAGCATCGTCGCGTGCATTGTTAACAACAATGTGAGTAATACCTTTCGTCGTTGGGAGGAGGTTGATCATGTTGCTCGTCCACTAGTGATGCGGCACCGGTTCTCGCATTTGCTGCAGGCGCATCTTGAACGGGCTTATGGAGGACGTTGGTCAGTGTATCAGTTAGTTAAGCCTCAAGGAGTTTCTTTATATTTGGTAGTGTCTCCTCTCCCACGGTTGTGAAGGCTTTCTTACCAGGGGATTTTGTGATACTGCAGTGGGGAGGGGGCGATCCACCTCGCCTAGGAGAGACATTAGGCGTTGTGTCCTTTTCCACCGCTTTAGAGCTATTCTGGATGATGTTCATGAGGTTGGTTGGGATGCCACTCATTATTCTTGTTCTTTCTTCTCCGTTACCTTCCATATTAGATCTATGCGTGTAAGGAGAATAAGGTTCTTGTTTTTTTTTAGTAACCAGTGTCGATTGTAGATGTTGAAGAAACTAAAAGACTTAACTAAAAAATCCCCACAGACGACGCCAAACTGTTTGACCAGAAAGTGTGACTTCCAGTTAAACTATTAAAATTATGTAATAATGGGTTAAATCTGGTTAAGGATAATAACTTTAGATGCAAATCTCGAAAACGTGCAAGGCATAGGGACAGATCCTGTAAATGATTGATGACAATAAGTGAAAACTACTCTTAAAGCATGAACATTAATGGAGATATAACTAACAATAAATGGTAATAAATGACATTTAAGTAAATAAGGAGAATGATTCACCTAATAATGGATGGATGGATTGGAAGAATATTTCTCCTAACATTGATGAGTGACAGAAAGATCCAAGATTCGTATAAACAATCTTCAGATCTGGTGGAAAGGTGGGGAATAATATGAGCAAGAATCTTTATCAAAAGGTAATCTTTATATTTTTACAAGAGAGAGAATCTTCTTCTAAAAAATGTTCTTATCAAATGAATATTACATGTCTTTCGTCCTTTTTCTTTTCCTTTTTATGTTCAACACATATACTTAGTAAACCCTAATAGTATAATTGTACGGAATATTCACTAGAATATTCTCTCTATCATCATATTCTGAAAACTAGTCGTTATTTTCCTTTACGCAGTGCTTGAACTCGACCATGGTTGACACCTCGGCCACAAATTTTGCTGCCTTCTGGTCGACCTCGACCGACTCTTTCCTTAATGTCATATTATACCTAATACCCTTAGGACATATTTTGGCCCATACACGCATATGATTAACGCTATTAATTATTCTTCTTAAAAAGTATATATAAAAATCTTAGAAGACACTTAATATTGTATACCCTAAACTCGGATAACAATTGAATTTATACGCGGTTTTAAGGATGCGTGATATAACTTGGTATAAATTAAGAGAATAGATTAATATTGAAATTGACGATAAAAGGAATAATTTCAAACCTCACGAATCGAATAGACTTAGCTCTCGAGTTCGATCACCCTTGAACCAAGAGATGTTTCAACTGATATATGAACAGAGTAACCAGATAATGAAAGCTAGAAAATGACAGTATATTGCTTTATGTTGCGTATATGTAAAGTGTTTTGTAAATGATCAGACCCCCTTTATACAGTAAGGGAGTCCTACCCGTGATACAATTCTATATAAGGTAAGAAATCTCATGATTAGCTAATTAAGCGGTCAATCCTTGATACGTGTTGGGGTCCCGAGCACGACGATGTAACCTAGCTTGACGATATAACCTCGCACTTCGGTTCAATATAATTCGAGGTCGAACCTTAACCTATCATATTCCAGTATCAATTATTCACACATGGGGCGAGTCCGATTTTGACCGTATATAGATAGTCCCTTCGTTTCTCGAAGAGAAGATGACAAGAAATGATACGAGGTTCTGAATCCCGTCTCGATGAGCCATGACGTAAGCGACGACCGTTAGTAAGACACTCGGATGTGACGTAAGCGACAAACTGATACCGAAATCTCCCTTCGGTCCAGTTACTAAGGCGTTAAATGCCTGTAGTTTCTTGTCGGCCACTATGCGTTATGAACCGTCACCAGCAAGCTATGAGTACCCTAATTTTCCTTCATTCAAACTTTACGTTCAAAGCTCCTCCTATTATTGTTTTTTCAAAAATCCCTTTACTGCAACTCTTGCACCTAAATTTCTTGAACCTTTAGCAAACGACGTACCTTCCTAATTCCTATTTCTTCTATTCCACGCCGACAAAAACTTCAAAGACTGTACCGCAAAAGGAGGCCGCCTCTTCATCACGACCAGCCGACGACGGGACTACGACGGAACCTCATCCTAAGGAGTTTGTTCCGGCAGGGTGCCCTACCATCATCAATTTTAAGGTTGAAAAGACTTCCTCAGTACCGATTCGATGCGAGTCGGTCTCAAGATACATATGTACAATCACCGATGATCTCTTTACCAAGGTTAAAGAGGACTGTAGTTGAGCCAATAAGCATGTGGCGGTAACTTTTCCCGAGGAATCGGTCACTACCCACGTGGAGGGCTTCCTAAGTGTTTACACTTACCCCTTCACGTTGGGTCCCTTAGACCTTATCATAATTGCCTTCTACAAGAGGTACGATGTGACTCTTGGCCAAATCCACCCTTCCTTCTAGAGAATAATGATTCTCCTTCGATTCTTCATAATAAAAATCGAGGGGGGTCTCTTCACCCTCAATCACCTTATGCTCCTTTACAATCCCCAACTTTATCGAGGGGGGCTGATCAAGCTTCTCGCCGGGCCAGTATGGCTCCGTTCTTGAGTATAGTTGAGGCTTAGGACCGAGGCTAGAAAGGATGTTTTGTCCTAATAAAGACTTCAGATCTGATCCTAGTCGAGGACATGCCATTTTTGAGAAGTGGAACATGAAACGTAAGGACTTCTTTGCCTCGAAGATTAAATCTTGTTGTTCTCCCTCGTAGCTCCTTTCTTATTGATGTTTTTGGTGTTTCAGTTGTGGCCTAGATGGCAGACGTAGTTTCTGAACTCAAGGAATAGGTCGAGGGCCTTGTGTCACAGAGACCATATTCTGAGCGTGCTTGGATGGAATTATCGAAAGGTAGATGGGAGGCTAGTAATCATGGTAAGTCTCCTCTCATGATGTAATAATGTTTGATTTCCACCTTTCGTTGTGGAATTCTTATCTATTCTCTCTTGTAGGTTTCCCCAAGGAAGTTACTATGAGGCTTCCATCCGGTGATGAGGATTTTCCTCTTGAGGCCCCTGCTCGGAGGCAGGGTGATGAAAAGAATAAAAGAAGGTCTCCGAGTTCCCCGAACTCGGAAAAGCAAAAACCGAAGAAGAGGTCGTGCAAGCGAAAAGGAAACATCGACGCTCTATCCTCGGATTCAATCCACCAACTAAGGGACGAGTTTGAAGAAGAAGAAGAAGAAGAAAAATCCAAGTTGGTGGACCGCATGCGGGCATGTGTCATGATACAAGGGCCCTCCGAACCAGAGGAGGTCGATGAGGGAGCTTTGGCTGAAGTTCCCGAACCAAAAAGGGTTGAGGCCACTCCTCCCAAAGCTAGAGGGGTCGAGAGAGAGCCCGAGGCGACACTTCTCGAGTAGAGGGAGGTGCTCCGAGAGACGAGCTTAGGGAGATCAACATTATCGGGTCCTCTCAGATTTTAGACGCCATGATCCACGAGGTCGGTTTGTTAGACAGCCGTTCTTACGAGGGGCCTCAAGGGGAGACTGATATCCATCACTTCCTGGATGGATTAGACTCTACTACTTCGGAAGATATCACCGGGCTTGGTGACTTGCCAATGCCAAGGAAGGTACAGTCATCGAGTGCCACTGGATCTTCATCGATCCCAAAATTTGTGGACCGATTCCCGTCCCCAAGTTTAAACCCGATCGCAGAGGATTGATAATTTTCTCTATCCCGGAGGATGCCCGGGTTTTCTCTACCCCCGTAGGGGTTTCTAGCTACCTCAGTTTCTTGGTGACCGAAGAAGACCAGGCTGTGATGCACGTGGTGGAAGCACCCTGCCTATTCAATGAGGCCCAACATGTTTTGAATCGGGTAACTTCGAGTGTCACTTCATTACTTATTTTAAATTTGAAGTTGTAAATAATCTTAAAACCTTCCTTTATGCTCGAAGGCCTCGGTATTGCACCATTAGGCTTTCCTCCGAATTCGGGAGGAGTTAACCCATCATGAGGTTGAGGTCCAGGAGCTCACCGAGAAGAGAAATACTTACAAGCTTCTGAGTAAGAAGCTTCTGGCCGAGCTAGAAGCGGCTTTGAGAGAACACACCGAGATAGCCGAGCGGGTAATTCGAGTACTTCATGATAGTGAAGACGAATTGGACATAGTGGAAAATGATCCGATCCTGCAAGTCTGATAGAGGATTAAACAGATCGGACAACTCCAAGCATAGGTAGATACGATACAAGCTGAGGCTGAGGAGTTCAAGAAAAATATGGACCTCTTAGCCTCGAAAAAGGAAGCTGTCCAAGAACAACTAGAGTCAGCTGAGGCTCAATTTCGGGCTGCGAAGGAGAAAACCTCGATGCAGGCCATAAGAATTGGGGAGCTCCAATCTAAGCTTAATTCGGCTATTTATGGCCAAGAGAGCCTGGCTAAGGAGCTAGAGGCGTCCAAATTTGAGGTGGTCGTGGCCAATACTAAGGTCGATGCTAGGATGGCCCAATTCAAGGTTGACGTCGAGGCCATCCAGGCACAGGCCAAGAGCATGGTGGATCATGAAAGGTGGAAAGCTCGGAGGGAAGCCCTCGAGGGAGTCCACACACATGGCTTTGATATATTGATAGAAATCGAGAATGCAAAGGCAGAAGAAGCTAGGGCCCAAAAGCTGGCTTTCCCTGAGGAAGGCTCCGAGAGCTTGTTTGAATCTGAAGGTGGGGAAGACCCCGAGGATGAATACGCTGCTTCCAATGAGGACCAGGCCACTTGGGTCTTTAGACGTTTTTATTTTTGTTTTTTGCATCTTTTTAGGCTGTTTTGGCCATTGTACGTTCCTATATCGGGCTATTTTGTACTTCGTAAAAATATTATATATACAAGGATTTCTTTCCCTTTTGTCTTTCAAACTATCTATTTGCTTGTTTACTTGAATTCATAAGGGTCGGAACGCCTTAACATAAAGTAATTTAGGCTATTCGATAATTCGAAAAAGTTTTGTCTTTGCCTTACTTTGTTTTAAGGCGTCTTGTGGGTTCAGTGTTATCGGAACCTTTTCCCCAAGTAGGTAGCTGAGATTATAGTTTGCCGAGGGTGGCCTTTAGAACCGGTTGTGCAAGTTTTTCTTTTTCGAAAGCCTAGTTTTTATTACCGGCTTCGGACGTCTTCGAGCCATATTAAGTTTGTCTTAGCCTTTTAGTTTGGGAGATTCCCATTGGGCTTGTTTTCCCGATTTATCCGGGCTTTCCCAAGATAACAGGCCCCGAGTGGGGCGGTCGTGGCCCTTAAAATCAGCGAGTTGCCTAATAGGTCTTATGCCTCGAGGCCCGGTGAATTCGGTTGTTCCAGTTTTTCGGACGGCAATCCCCGAGTGAGTGAGTGGTCGTTCGTATTCCGGTTATGGATTTCCCTTGGGCTCATTATTTTCGGAAGTACGATACTCTTTAAAGGATGTAAAGAGAAAACATTTTTAAAACATAAGATGAACTACTCTTTATTCTTGTGCAAAATAGTCATACATGGATACATGTTTTATGCCAGGGCTCGAGAAATCTATGGGGGCACGGTTCCTTTGACCTTTTGTCCCTTACAATTAATCCTATCTATCGAGACCCTTCCTTTACGAAGTAGTTTCCTCTCTAAAGTTGATATCCGAAAGAAATGTATAACCGAGGTTGATTGTAAAGGAACCTCAAATATTGTTGAATTGATCTTCGGTGTTGATTCATAATTGAGCTTGATTCTAAGTTAGCACGATCCATTGTTGCCTCGTTAAAAACCTTCCCGAAAAACCCATTTGGGACAAAATCGATCTAAGGAATAAAGAGTGCAACACGTGCTTTCAGACCTAAAGAATTCGTTCCGCTTCTTGTCGATCACCTTTAAGTGTTCTTCCAAAATAAAAAATAAATAAAATGGGGTCGTACCTCAGCACTAATACCTTAGGTGATATATATTCCAATTGCTCGGTAGTTGTTCTCTGTTCATCATTCCGAGCTTGTAGGACCATTTCTCGGTGACCTCGAGAATCTGGTACGACTCTTCCCAATTCGGTCTCAATTTCCCTTTGTTCGGATTCCGGGTGCTTAGGGTGACTTTCCTTAGCACTAAGTCCCCGACATTAAAATATCAAAGGTTGGATCTTCGACTGTAGTACCCCCTCGATCCGTTATTTTTGGGCGGCCAACCAAACAAGGGCGGCTTCGCGCCTTTCGTCTAATAGCTCCAAGCTCGTATTCATGGCCTCGTCATTTGACTCATTTGTTGCATATCAGTATCTGTTACTTGGATCCCCGAATTCGACCAGAATTTTGTCTTCGGTACCATGAACCAATAAGAACGGAGTAGCCCTAAAACTGGTCTTTACAGTCGTGCGGTATGCCCAAATGATTTCGGGTAGGATATCCTTCCATTTCCCTTTGGTGTCTGTTAACCTCTTCTTAAGGTTTTGGATGATGGTTTTGTTGGTCGATTCAACTTTCCCCTTTCCGCTAGGATGATAAGGTGTTGATAATTCATTTGATCTTATGATCTTCGAGAAACTTGGTCACTTTGTTTCCAATTAACTGTTTTCCGTTGTCACACACAATTTTGGATGGCATCCCAAAATGACATATGATGTGGTCCCAAATGAAGTCGATGACTTCTTTCTCACTAACCTTCTCGAATGTCTACGCTTCAACTCACTTAGAAAAATAATAAGTCTTAAATAAGATAAATTAAGCTTTACCTGGTGCCCATGGAAGAGGGCCAACGATGTCCATTCCCCACTTCATGAATGGATATGGCGACAAGACTGAATGTAGTAGTTCCCCGGGTTGTTGAATCATCGTTCAATGTATTTGGCATTTGTCACATTTTCGAACAAACTCCTTCGTATATTTTTCCATTTCGATCCAGTAATTAGTGGATCTAATTACCTTGTGAACCAATGATTCGGCGCCGGAATGGTTTCCGCAAGTGCCCTCGTGAACTTCCCTCAGAACATACTAGGTATCTCCCGGTCCTAGACATATCGCTAATAAGCCATCGAACATTCTTCTGAACAAGGTCCTGGCTCCAGACAAGGTGAATCAGGCTGCCTTTGTGCACATGGCCCTCGATTCTTTTGGATCTGAGGGAAGTTTCTCAGTCTTCAAATACTCTAGTTTTTATTTGTCCAATCCCAGGTTAAGTTTGTGGAGTTTATCTCGGCATGGCCTTCTTCGAATACCGACCTTATTAGTTTCACAACAATCCCTGAGTTGAGCTCGTCATCCTCGACTGATGATCCTTATTTTGTGAGTGCATCGGCCTCACTATTTTGATCTCGAGGCACGTGCTGCAAAGTCCATCCTTAAATCAATGTAAAGTTACTTGTAACTTTTCTAGGTACCTTTGCATTCGTTCTTCTCTTACTTCGAACGTTCCGTTAACCTGATTCACCACAAGGACGGAGTCGCACTTGGATTTGATCACCTCCGCCCCCAAGCCTTTGGCTAGTTCGAGACCTGCGATCATGGCCTCATATTCGGCCTCGTTGTTAGTGAATTTCACAGTTCTAATAAATTGTCTAACCATGTTGCCTGTGGACGGTTTTAGCACGATGCCGAGTCCATACCCCTTTGAGTTCGATGTCGAGGACGTCCCCAATTTTACCAACAACTCTCTTTTGACCTCGGGTATTAGGGGCAGCGTGAAGTCAGCACGAAGTTTGCCGAAATTTGAGACTTAATGGTTGTTGGGGTCGATATTCAATATCGTACCCGCTGATTTCTTCGGCCCATTTGGCAAGTCGTCCCAAAAGCTCGGGTTTATGCATTATATTTCGCAATGGATAAGTTGTCACAACACATATAGGGTGACATTGAAAATACGGTTTCAGTTTCTTAGAGGCGCTTATCGCAGCGAGCGCCAATTTTTCTAGGTGGAGTTTCGGCCTCACCCAAGGTCTGGCTAACATTATAAATCGAAAATTGTGTACCTTGTTCTTCCTGAACTAGGACTCCATTTACAGCTATCTACAATACTGCCAGATATAAGTATAGTTGTTCGTGTGCCCTCGGCATGTGAAGCAGTGGCGGGCTCGACATGTATCGTTTAACCTCTTCCAAGGCCCATTGGTATTTCGGAGTCCATGTGAAGTCATTTTTCTTCATCAGCAATGAGAAAAATGGATGACTCTTATCGGAGGACCTCGAGATAAATCGCCCCAGGGAGGCTATGCGTCCGGTTAGCCTCTGCACGACCTTCACATTGTCTACTACCATGATGTCCTTTATAGCTTTGATCTTCTCGGGGTTGATTTGGATTCCTCGGTTGGATACCATGAATCCAAGAAATTTTTCTGACCCGACCCCAAAAGTGCATTTTTTCGAATTCAGCTTCATGTTGTATTTCCTCAATATACTTAAGGTTTCCTGCAAATGCTTCAAATGGTCCTCTGCTCGCAGGGACTTAACTAACATATCATCAATGTCAATTTCCATATATTTCCCAAGTTGTTCTTTGAACATCGAGGTTACGAGGCGTTGGTAAGTGGCGCCAGCTTTTTTAATCAAAATGTCATTACGTTATAGCCGTAGGTGCCATACTTAATGATGAACGGGGTCTTTTCTTGATCATCCGAGTTCATTTGTATTTGGTTGTACCCAGAATAGGCATCGAGAAAACTGAGGATCCCTTGGCCGGTCGCGGCATCGATCATGCGAGCGATGTTAGGCAAAGGAAACCAATCCTTGGAGAATGCTTTATTTAAATCCTTATAATCCACACACATTCTTAGTTTGTTCCCTTTCCTAGGGACTACTACGTTTGCTAGCCATTCGGGGTTATTTGACTTCCCGGATGAACCCTACTTTAAAGAAGTTTAGTTACCTCGTCTTTGATGGAGACGTGCTTGATCTCGGACTGGGGTCTTCTTCTCTACTTCACCGGATGGAATTTCTGGTCCAATATTAATTTATGGGTGGTGATTTTCGATGGGATCCCTTTCATGTTGAGAGGGGACAAAGTAAAACAACCCATGTTAGCTATAAGAAATTGAATGAGTTTTTTCTTGAACTCGGGAGTTAACCCTGTGCCCAGGTATATCTTTTGGTCGGGCTGATGTTCAATCAGTATGATATGCTCTAGCTCTTTGACCATTAATTCGGTAGTGTCGGAGTCATCGGGGACTATGAAGGATCGAGGGACCCCATAGTCATCGTCTTCGTCAGTCACCTACTTCTCTAGTTGGGTCAAGGATGGCGTATGTGATTGCTATTTGGCTTCCTATTTTGCTTTCGAATCTGACCCCTTTGTCGATGAGAGTGTCGATATTGGAATCACTTTATCAATGGCAAACATTTCCTTTGTGGCAGGTTGCTCCTAGTAGATTATTTTGATCCTCTATGGTATTGGGAATTTCAAAACATGGTGAAGGGTCGAGGGCACAACCCTCATGTCGTGGATCCGTGGTCTCCCGAACATATCACATAAAATTTGGTCTCCTGGATGGTCCCGACTGCGTTTACTAGCAAAGTTATTTTCCCCTTAGTAGTTTCACAAGCCATGTTGAATTCGTTTAGCACTCGGGTCGCGGGCACGATTTGGTCCTGTAGACCGAGTTGTTCTACAACCCTTGATCGAATGTGTTGGGCGAACTACATGTATCAATTAACACACGTTTAACTCGAGTTTTATTCATGAGTACATATATTACCAGTGCATTGTTATGAGGTTGCATGATTCCTTCTGCGTCCTCTTCGTTGAAAGGCAAGGTTCCTTCTGGTACGTAGTCCCGAGTTCGTTTCTCCCTCGTGATCGACACCTTAATGGATTTTAACATTGGCCCTTGGGGAACATCGACCCATCCGATAATCATATGAATGACATGTTATGGTTCTTCTTGCTCGTTTTTTTTGTTAGAATCCCTGTTTATGAAATAATTCTTGGCTTGATCACTCAGAAACTCCCGAAGGTGCCCCTCGTTGAATAACCAGGCTACTTCTTGTCTCAAGTGTCGACAATCTTCTGTTATGTGGCCATGGGTGCCATGATATTTGCACATTTGGTTGGGATTTATTTGGACTAGATCGGCCTGCAAAGGTCGAGCCCATTTAGTATCTTTGATGCGTCCAATAGCCAATACGATGGCGGTTGCGTCAACATTGAATTTATATTCTAACAATCGTGGTGCTTCTTTAGGTCTGGTAGGCCAGTCCAAGAAATTCTTGCTCATGATCCCTCAAGAGCTCTGGCCTTGGTCATTGCTCATTTCACTTCGTACAGGGTTTCGCCCAGATCCGCTGCGCCTACGATCTCTTTAATATGACCGGTATCGATACATGTACAACCTCGATTCCCGATCAATGTCCCTCTTGATTTTATCAACGGGCTTGATCAGATAAACAGACTCAGAAGGATCCCCAAGCTAGCCGTCTTCGACACTGATCTTCGATTGATACCGATTATGCACATCTGCCAGTGTAACAACCGAGTATTTTATCAAATTCTGTTTCAACTGTTGCAAAGCTACTGGGCTCCGTACATTGAGTCCTTGGGTGAAATCCTGAACAACACAACCATCGGCGACTGGTGGTACATCCATTTGCTCCATTTGGAATCGAGACACGAACTCTCTGAGCGTTTCGTTGTCCTTCTGCCTTACCTTGAAAAGGTACGACTTCCTAGTTTCGACCTTAATGGCTCCTGTAACACCCCGTAAATTTGGCTTAGGTATGGATATGTTAAATGAGTAGTAATGTTACATTTTAGACATGTGAAGTTCTATTGGGATGAGTATGGGTGGAAATAGTTATTTTAGAATCAAGACGAAGAGTGAGGTATACAAGATTCGATAAAATCTACGAAGTTTACAAAAGGTCAGTCTTGTAGGAGGTTTAGTGAAAATCGTGTAAGGTATTTGGGAAAACTCAAAACATGAAATTTGTAAGACTTTGAAATAGCTTTCCAACGATATATATTATGGAGCCCAAACAGATCTCTGTGCAAAAGGTATGTGCATTTTACAGAATAGTGCGCAATATCCGCGCCCAGTGTGCTCCCCGACTGCGGCCGTGCACATGCGGCAGTGTTCCTGCCATTTTCCGCATTCAGGTGCGCGGTCAGCCTATAGGTGTGCAGGGTCGCACTTGGGGAGTCATTGTTAAATCCCTATTTCGTCCCCCACAACCCCAAAACATAAAAACTTGCTCTAGAAAGGGGAGCTCTCAAAAACCTAACTCCTTAAAGGTCCCTCCACTATCCAAGGTAAGTTCTAATGGTTATTCTATGTTGATTTCAATTCCCCAACACCTTATTAACATGGGTATACCCTCCGTATAATTAGATATTCGATGGGTACATCCTTGTTGAGAGAAGGAACCCTAGAACTCGAATTCAAGGGGATTGAACTTCAAAAAGGTAATGTCTTCACCATCTAATTGATTCTAGCATTGGATTAATGATTATAGACTCTAGTCCATGAGATATGAGTTGATGGATTTGATAGAAAAGCATGAACGATTATAGGTTTGGGTTGTTGATTGTTGATTATTGGTTAAGGTTATTGTTTACTTTATGGGTGATAAAGAATGGTATTGATTATAGCAATTTGAGGTTTAAGAATTTATCTAGGAGCAAGAGAATGGGATTTTGGGTGAAGAAACACCATTAATGAGGGTTATGAAGCTTTATACTCACCAAGTGTTTGATAAAATGCCTAAGGGACCAAAACATGAGTATTATTGCTAATATGGAATCCCTTTGACTTGTATTGATATAGATTAAAGTTGAAAGGGTTGGAAAACGTTGTATTACGCTCAAGAGCAGGAAGTTAAGGTATGTGAGGCTAACTCTCTATGTTTGGTAATTTTAATGATTCTCCCTACACTACGTTTCTTTTACGACGTTACTAATTGCCTCAGAAATATAGTTAAGCCTAATTCCTTGAATAGTTGCAGAACTTCTATTCTCTAGCTTCGTAACTCGTTCATGATTTTCATTCTGAATGTTGTGAAATTAGTGCGTAATCAATATAGACTTGGGTTTGATGCCCATGAGTCTTTGTCTGGATTACTCAGCATGTCATAAATAGTTGAAGTTTCAATTTTCATAATCAATTCATGAATACATGTCTCAGTCTAGCTCTATTCAACATTCAAGTATCATGTAACTCAGTATGGTTTTGTATTTCAGCATCATGTATTTCAGTATGATTCTCAATTCCCGAATGTTGAACACTTGTATTTGGGCCAGAGGCCACAGTTAATGCTTTATGCATCTTTGGGCCTGAGGCCGCAGTTAATGCTTTATGCATTTTTGGACCCGAGGTCGAAGTTATGTATACGTATACTTGGGCCCGAGGCCGCAACTGTGCATATATATATATTGGGCCTGAGGCCGCAGTTTAATATTAGAACTAACAGGTTGTTCATCATTCAGAAGAGGGAGTATTCATATCCTTACTTCCTTTCAGTTCAATTATTAGTTACCATTTCAGTTATTAGTTATCATATCAGTTACCAGTTCAGTTATCATTTCAGTTTCAGTTTCAATAGTTATCATTTTAGTTATCAATTATTAATTCTCAATTATCAGCTTAGTTTCAGTTTCACTATTTATAATGATTTCTTTCAGTTGCTTTACATACCTGTGCAATTCAAATGTACTGACGTCCCTTTTGCCCGGGGTTTGCATCTCACGATGCAGGTAATGATTTACAGGTTGATGATTCATAGCGCTAGGATTCTCGTACCAGCTATTTGGTGATCCCCCATTCTTTCGGGGCATTATCATTACCTTACAATCTTCAGTATTTTCAGACAATCAGTGTTTTCAGTACTTCATTAGAGGCTTCATAGAGTAGAGTAACGGTTAGACCGTCGCAGGATTTTCATATTAAGCTATGTTGGCTATAAATATGTTTCAGATTTGTATTAGTATTTTCGCACTTTGATTTATATCATTTATACTTTCATATACCAGCCTTTTTTAGTTTATCTTCCGCATTTAGAATGTTATGATATCGCATGTTGATTCAGCCAGCCAATTGGTTCGCTCGGTCGCATGTAGTCAGGCACTGGGTGCCGTGTTACGTCCAGGCCCAGGTTTGGGGCGTGACAGCTCCAGCGTGATCCTTTACAAAAGAATCTGCAAGAATAGCAAATGAATAAATAAAATTATGTGGTAAATTATGGTACCATATCATAGCTCCCTTCTACAGGGTCTCCCCGAATTTCTTTAACAAAACAGATTCAACGTCGTCATCCTCTAGATCATTTCCTTTAATTGCACATGTGTAAGATGTGACATGCTCGTTTGGGTCGTCTTTCCATTATAATTAGGAATCTAGGGCATGCAGAACTTATTGAGAATCGGTTAGGGAGTCGCGCTCGGTGGGAATGGTTTCTGCACGAACTTTTTGTAATCCAGACCCTTCAATATTGGTGGTGCTCCGGGGTTTTGATCGACCCTGGAGTTGTAAGTTTCCACCTTCTTGTTGTTTGCCTCGATCTTCTTTTCCCCCGACTCAACTCATTTTGTTAGTTCCTAGAGCATCTTCATGATTGTAGGATCGACACCCGATTCATTCTCGTTCGATTTCCTTGACACTGATTCGACCCTGTGAACAACTTCCTGGTACGGCTCGGGCTCGATCCTGCTTGCTGCATGATTCTGGTTTTGGAGCTGGCTATCGCTGCTTGTTGAGCCTGCTACATCTCGAAGATCACCCGAAGGTTGATCCCGCCCTCTTCGCCGCCATGTGTGCTTTGAGCGGCTAATCGAACATCCCTACGGATGCTACTCTCGGGATCGACAGCCAAATTTGCATTGATGGCTACATGCGAGCTGACATCGATTGGATCTGCAGCCGGAACTCCATCGAGGCCAACTGGAGGTACGTCGTTCACTGGTGCTATGTTTTCATTTTCGTCGTGGTGACCTAAATCATTCTCCATGTGTACCGGTGGTGCTTCAAAGATACTCACAAGAACAAGTGTAAAGTAGTGTGTGTTATGAAAGTTAGTACCAAGTAATCACTATTATCCTTAGCCCCATGGTAGGACCAAATTGTTTACCCTGAAATCGGATAACAATTGATTTATACGCAGTTTTAATGATACGTGATATAACTTGGTACAAATAAAGAGAATAAATTAATATTGAAATTGACGATAAAAGGAATAAATTCAAACCACACGAATCGAATAACCTTGACCCTCGAGTTCGATCACCCTTGAACCAAGAGATGTTTCAACTGATATATGAACAGAGTAACCAGAAAATGAAAGCCAGAAAATGAAAGTATATTGCATTATGTTGCGTAAATGTAATGTGTTTTACACATGATCATACCCCCTTTATATAGTAGGGGAGTACTACTCTTGATACAGTTCTATATGAGGTAAGAAATCTCATGATTAGCTAATTAGTCGGGCTATACTTGATATGAGCCAAGATTTCTGCCGTGATCCACAACCGATCGCGGATAATATAACTTTCATCCAGACAAATTTAGAGAGATGTGAGACCTTCTCTCTCTACACATTTCCCCTACTCAAAACTCTAATCCTCAAACTCTACTCGTGCTGCCCCTCCACCATGATGGCTGACTCTAACCATATCACGACACAAGGAATAAACGAACCACCTGAAATTGGAAAGATGCAAATAGATGAACCTATATAACCACAATATGCACAAAAAACCTTCCTACAAACACTGCTCGCAAACAAATCCTCTTCAATAAACACTGATAATATAACTTCCAAACTACCAAATATAGACCTCCCCGATGAAACCACTAACACTGAAGATGATTTATTCATCCCCATAACTACGGAGGATAAGTCACGCCTATACTCTCCTTGGAAACACTCTGTAATTGTCAAAGTATTTGGAAAGAAGTTAGGACACCAGTTACTAAAGCAGAAGTTAATACTTCTCTGGAAACCTAATAAACCATTGTCATTAAATGACCTGGGATCTGAATTTTTCCTTATCAAGTTTCAAAATGAACAAACTATGATCAAGGCCTTTCATGGAGGACCATGGTTCATCTTGAACCATTTCCTCTCCGTACGACAGTGGGAACTGAAGTTCATTGCCTCAAATACAAAACTCACATGCTCTGTTATATGGGTACGCCTACCTGATCTTCCTACGGAGTTTTATGATTTAGATATCCTCCAAAGGGTGGGATCAAATCTTGGAAATCTATTAAAGGTTGATACCTGCACTACAAGTACTACAAGAGGGCGGTATGCACGCATATGTATTGAAGTGCCTCTGGAAACTCCACTAAAAACACATGTCTATCTTGGAAATCATAAACAAACAGTTCTATATGAAGGTCTAAACCTTCTCTGCATACATTGTGGTCGCTTTGGTCATGCGACTTAACATTGCCCCTTTAAAAGCAACTCTTCTGGAGATACTTCAAACACAAACATGATTTCTACATCTATGTAAAGCAACCAGCCAATGGAGTCTTACAAGGATGAATGGAAAACAGTGCAATTTCCTAAGAAGGCAAACCGCCGGTTACACATTAACACACGTTCACCGTAGGGACTGGAGCGAAGGCTTGAAGAAGAGACGTCGCCACTAGCGCCACCA
The DNA here is from genome assembly GCA_005239495.1 of Nicotiana undulata. Taxonomy (NCBI): domain Eukaryota; kingdom Viridiplantae; phylum Streptophyta; class Magnoliopsida; order Solanales; family Solanaceae; genus Nicotiana; species Nicotiana undulata. The sequence continues at coordinate 152,879 of ML259504.1, read as the reverse complement.
GGTAAGTTCTTGCAACCTAATGGGCCACATAGGGCCCAACTACAATATACGAATCAAAATATTAAAGAATTTTCCACTAACAATACTGATAATCATTTTCTAACCCATGATGAGGACTTAGAGCTAATCGATGCTCATATGGGAAATCCTTCAGTCGGGCCAATAGTCATTCAAGCAGACAAGAATGCTAATAAGGCCCAGCCCAACAATGAAACCACCTCTTTAGCCCAAGATCCTCTTACATCTATTAAAACCTTGCCCAATGCATTAACTACTAATAATTACCTAAATTCGATTGATACTAATTACCTAGGCAGCCAAATTACATCAGAAGACTTTAGTCCTCACACGCTTCATCTTCCCCAAACGCCACGTCCCACAAAAGTTACCTCGCGTCCACTACAATTACCCAATCACATAAGGATCCATTTCCACTTTCCCCACAAAAACCTACGGATTTACCTCTCCAATTAGATATTACCTCTACTAATATGCATGTAACAGTACCCTATGAATCTACATCTTCTCAACTCCCAACAATTCAAAATCATTATGTATCATGTAAAGAACCTCATGCACCCCACTCCTTCCCTCCCCCTGATACATGCACAACTCCACAACTCCACCGCCATTAAACAATTCCTATCATAAAGGATCTAATCTTTCTACTGTATCTTTGTCTCCAACACAAAACTTACTACTTAATATTTCTAAAACACACAGTCCTCTTTCTGAACATGCAACTACATCCCTTCAACAACCACTTCCCCAACAGTTCACTGAGGGCAACAATACACAACATCAACCAATGTTTTCATCTACCACACCTTGTCATGCAAGGCCCTCAAGTTCCCCACCCGTCAACACCTCTAATATACATGTACCAACCCCAAATGACAGACCAACCACTCCAGTCATGGCTGGAGATGGGGCTCTAAGGTTATGCGTTGATCTTTACATTGGAACTCAACAACCAGGAAGTAGTTCTGCTGGTACAAAACCCAACACACCTAGCAGAAATAGTGACGGAAGGAATGAGGTTTGGGATGGAAGCATACACGCAGACTCAGTGGTATACCACCCAAACCCCGTTGCTACTGGATCACCAACCTTTGACCTCACATCAACCACATAGGTCCTACCCCATGAACCCGCCTACTCCTCACAATCCACACATGAATCTCCTTCCATTCTATCCTCCAAACCACTAGGGGAAAATTTATGCCCCTTGGTTCCAACCAATAGATTCCTTCAATCCCCTCTCACCATACTCAACACCTCTGAGCCCTTTCGATCCTCTGACACCCCAACCATCCACACCACCAACACCAACATCATCTCCAAATGAACTAGACACTCAAACAAATCAGGAATTGGTACAGATTTTAGCGGAGATGAGGGAAACTCGTACGACGTTCCTATGGTTAAAGGGAATACACCTTTACAACCTAAAGGAACAGTTCAAAAAAAATTCATACTGAAATGCCCTCCCGAGTTGCTGGAGTGCAGTCTAAATTTTCGCATGACAACAAATCACGAGGCGGGGAAATACGCAATGGTGGTGATTCCTACACTCCGTCAGGAAGCAGTAATAGCATGCTAGGAAGGGACTGTCATGGAGACAGTCAGTCCCCAAAGTCCACTGACGACTGAGCAACTCCTTGATCGTTCACAAATTATGAACTTCATCATTTGGAACTGTCGGGGATCCCACAATGCTGAATTTAGGCGCCACATTCGCGCCCTGCTGGATAATCACAGGCTAGCTTTGGCTATTCTTTTGGAGACCCACATGCAAGAACACTCGGCTCTTCGGGATGATTTTCAATTCACTAACATATCACAAGTCTCTGCAAATGGGCTAATCGGTGGACTGGTTGTGTTATGGCATGACGCACAGGTTAACATAGAAGGGCTTATAATGTCTGACCAAGAAATACATTGTCTAGTACAGGTAAGTCCTGCTGCCCCTAAGTGGTTATTATCTACTATTTATGATAGCAACTACTACAACATTAGGAATATATTGTGGGATAATTTAATTTACCTTCATAATAATTTTGTTAGTGGCCCTTGGCTTATATGTGGAGATTTTAATGAGATAGCCTTTGCTAATTAAACGTTTGGGGGACTGCCAATAAATAACAAAAGGGATGATAATTTTGGAAATTTTATTAATCAGTGTCAGTTGCTAGACCTAGGGTTTAAGGGTAGTCGTTATACTTGGACCAATAGACGGGGTCATGGTCATAAAATTCTAGAAAGGCTAGATCGTGTATCAGCAAATTATGAGTGGCTTGACATTTACCCTAAAGCCTATGTACAACACTTACCACGTACTTATTCGGATCATTGCCCTTTATTAATAACACTTCAAACTAGACGACCAATTCATAAATAAAAAATTCGTTTTGAGTCAATTTGGACATCTCACCCTCAATTCCGACAATTAGTGCAACAAGTCTGGTCTGATAATTCAAATCTAATGCACACCACAAAAATTCTCCAGGAAGAAGTCCTCCATTGGAATAAACATACCTTTGGAAATATTTTCTACCGTAACCGTAAATTACTTGGTAGACTTAAGGGCATTCAATCCTCAATTCACTATCCCATGAGTAACTTCCTTCATAATCTAGAACAACAACTAATAAATAAATATAGTAACATCCTTCTTTTAGAGGAAGACTTTTGGAAACTTAAATCACGTATAGACTAGCTTAACGAGGGTGATGCCAATACAAAATTTTTCTACATGGCTACTCTCCAGCGGCGCAGACATAATAGGATCACTGCTTTAAAAGACATCGTAAGAAATTAGACGTACAACTTGGATGACATCCAAACACAAATTACTATATACTATCAAACTTTATTTTCAACATATCATATTTCTTCTAATAATAAAGCACCCCCTCACTACTCTAATTGTCTTGAATCTACTGACCTCCAAAAGTTAGAGGCAGATTTGGATAATATTGAAATCATAAATGCCCTCAAAAGCTTCAAACCATTCAAAGAGCCAGGTCCGGATGGCCTTCATCCCTATTTCTACCAAAAATATTGGAACGAGGTAGGACCTAAAGTAACTCAATTATGTCAACAAATTTTTAGAGACAGAGAAGTCCCTTTACCACTTAATCGCACATATATATGCCTAGTTCCGAAGGTTAAGCATGCACACACACTACAACATTTCAGGCCTATAAGTTTGTGTAATACGATCTACAAATTTATTACCAAAATAATTGCTCATAGAACTATATTACCAAAACTCATAGGACCTACACAAACTAGTTTCCATCCCGGCAAAAGAGCATCAGACAATGCTATAATCGTAAAAGATATTCTCCATCATTTCAATAAAATGAAGGGGAAAATTAGTCATATGCTCTTCAAAATTGACCTGGAAAAGGTTTTTTATCGCCTTGAATGATCCTTCATACGAAAAACACTTCAATTCTTTAATATACCTACCTCTTTAATAAAATTAATCATGTCTTGTATATCTACTACAACTACAACAATACTTGTTAATGGAACACGTATTGCCTACTTCTCACCTATAAGAGGCATTCGACAAGGCGACCCTCATTCGCCTTACATTTTCATCATGTACATGGAAATATTTTCACGTATGATAGACCAATCACTGGACTATCTAAACTGGCGACCTATACAAATCTCCAAGCGGGGACCCTCTTTATCTCATCTTTTCTTTGCAGATAACATCTTCCTGCTGTCCAAGGTGACCACACAAAGTTGTCATGATATTATTGACGTTCTTAATACGTTCACTTCTATGTAAGGGGGGGCATCAGTCAGTTCGGTTCGGTTTTGAATATTATCGATTTTGCCTATCAGTTATCGGTTTACAAATATCATAACCCGATAACCAACCGATAAGATATTGGTTATCGGTTATCAGTTAATCGATAATCGATCATTATCGGTTCGGTTATCGGTTTACCCGATAAGATAAAATAACTAAAATAATTTTACAATATATAAACCTGTCGAGTTCTCAATTATCTTGAGCCAGAAGTCAAGAAATAGATCTGATTTCCGTTGTCTTTGACAACTTTATGATGCATAAATATAGGATTACAAAGGTGGAATGCAATATGATTATATTGATAATAAAACGTGGAATATGATTCGTATGTTTAACTAGAAGTGCAAAAATTCTGAAAAAAGTGGGATAAAATAGTAAGACGGCGTTACACAATCAAGTCTTTAAGCTACAGGTTATGTTACGATAATCTATATGAATATTTATCAGAAATTATGAATTGATAATATCAGAAACTAGCTAACCCATGTATCAAATAAACAGAAGTTTACTGCTTAGGATTCTTAATATTCCAAAAAGAGAAACACTTGTTAAAATTATAAGTGTTTTATAATTTTAGATTTGTCTAAAAAGAGAGAACATCCGTCCAACCTGAGGGCGTGATGCGACTGACGAGTGACGTCGGCCTGAGTCTTGACGGACTGACTAGTGACTGGTGAGGGCGTGAGTCGTGAGGCGGTGAACTAGTGAGGGCGTCAGCCGTGGTGAGGCGGAGAACTGCAGAGGTTGGGCCGGTGCGGCGAAAAATTGAGAAATTGAGAAAGAGAAACTGACTTACTGAAAATTGAGAAAGAATAGGGAAAAGGAATTATGAAACCCTAGTATAGTATGTATATACTTAAGGGTAAATTAGTAAATTATTTAATTTTTATTGGGTTATAGGTTTTTACCCAATAACAGAATTGCAAACCGAGCTCGAACCGATAACCCAATAATTTATTTTTACTCGTTACCGAACCCTTAACCCAATAACCTAATACCGATTACCCAATAAATAATTAACGGTTTGAATTATCGGTTTTATCCGATATATGCCCACCCCTACTTCTATGTCTGGCCAGAAATTAAACTACAGCAAGTCCAAAGTTTTCTTCTCAAAAAACTGTTCAATAACAAATAAGACTTTCATACTTCAATCTTTCTTGATGAAGGAAGGTCAGTCTTTTGGGAAATATTTAGGCTTTCCCATCTTTACTAAGCGACCCACAAACTGCGATTTTCAATTCATACTTGATAATTTTAAAAGAAAACTTGCGGGATGAAAAACAGAATTCCTTACTATGGCAGGACGAGTTACTCTCATTGAATCAACACTCAACGCCCTCCCGAATCACATTATGCAATACATTCAAATTCCTATCCATATTATTAATAAAATGGAATAATATGAAATGAATTTCCTCTGTGGAACAACTGATTCACGAAAAAAGCTTCATCTAATTAGTTGGGAAAGAATCGCTACCCCTTTACAGGAGGGGGGGGTTTGAACATTCAAAAACTAAAAATAAAAAACTATGCTTTGCTAGCCGGCCTTGCTTGGAGGATTTTCCAAAATCCAAATTTCCTTTGGGCCAAGACTATATTAAATAAATACCTAGCCAACACATATTCTCAAAACTGTTCCACAAATTGGCGTAACATTGTATGAGGTTGGCATTACTGCCAAAAAGGTATTAAATGGAGAATAGGAACAGGAAATCACATTAACTTATGGAACGATCCTTGGATTATAACAACTTTGAGATCTATGTTCATCGGGCCTCTACCTATGTCTCAAAATAATCTTTCACTTTCTACACTTCTAATTAATAACAATTGGGACTGCCCATCCTTCTATATTGAAATTAAGGAGGAAATAACCACTCTCTCTCACCAGCAATACATTTCCCAATATACTAAACAACAGGATAGGCTTACTTGGGGGCTCACGAACAATGATCAGTTCACAGTAAAAATAATGTACAATTCACTGCTTCAAAATAACTCATGCATGACCCATGACTTTGGTTGGATCTGGAAAACCTCAGTTCAGCCAAAGCACAAAATTTTTCTATGACTTCTTTTACACAATAGACTACCCACTCTCCACCATCTTCACCAATAGGAATATCTCCAAATGCACAGTGCACTATTTGCTTTGATCCTCAAGAGACAACTACCCATATTTTCCTTGCATGCCCTCATGCAACACAATTCTGGGACGCCATTGGTCTAGGTACTTTAAGAACAAAATTAGCCACAATGAATGAGCCTTCTCAATGGCTTCGTCCCTTACTTACACAAAAGGGTTTACTATGCCCTAACAAAATAAAACCATGCACTTTCTTAATAATCAGCCTTTGGAATTTTTGGATAGTCTGTAACAAGAATTTACATGAACACAAGCGGGAAAAACTACATCCTAATAAAGTAATCACAATAGCAACTGAATACGCCTACTTGGCTACAACAACTCATAAAGAGATTGTTAGGGTTCCACGATATTTGAGATGTATACCTCCACCTCCCACGCATACAAACTTAATGCAGATGGAGCCATATCCCTAGGGAAAAACATAGGAGGAATTGGAGGAGTCATTAGAAACCACCTAGGAGAATGGATGATATGTTTTGTTGGCCCTATTCCACATACAAACTGTCTAATGACAGAACTCCAAGTACTCCTTAAGGGGCTAAGTATAGCTGCTCAAATGCAATTGCTGCCGATTCAAGTGGAAATTGACGCACAAGAGGTAATCAAGCTGCTACAAAGTAACAATTCTAAACATGCTAATCTGATCTCTGACTGCAGGTTCTTACTCAGCTTGCTCCATGACCCACCAGCTACACATGCGTACATGGAACAGAATAGGGTTGCCGATCAACTGGCAAAACTAGGAAGTAATATGCAGCTAACGGACGAGTTGCAAATTTTGTATGAACCACCTCTTTTGGTCGCAAGCATCCTGCAGGCAGACAAGATGGCAGTCTCTACTCAACGACTGATCCTTGTGGCAAATTTAAGGGAAAATTTTGATGACGGAAGAAATAAAAGTTTTGTTATGAACACAATGCCCAACTCCACTGCTGCTTGTAATAGTTTGGACGTAGTTAGTAGAACAATAGGTTGTAGTATGTATGAAGGTCGCCATAATACCCTTAGTATGGGCGACACCTTTATTGCTTCTAATCTAGTTAGTACTGTTAGGTCTATTACTAATAATGTGCAAGAGCACACAACCCCTGTACGCAATCCTTAGCATATATATATATATATATATATATATATATATATATACGTCATCTTGTTTTACCGAAAGAAAAAAAAATCAAGCAAATGCTGGATGATTTGAATAAAAATCAATAGGTGTTGTTACTTTGGTTATATTATAGTTATTGCTGTCCTTCTCATTATTCAAGGGTCAAAACGAAAAAGAAAGGAAGCAGTTTTTTATCATTTCTTTTGGGAATTTACATCATTAGCTGCAAATTGCATTAAAACTATACTAAATGAAGAGCAAGTTGCAAGTAATTTAAATGCTTAAAAAAGTAAAAAAATGTAGGCCAACTTGGAATAAAACATAATGTGCTGGTGCTGTCTGCTGATGAATCCGAGACTGCTTGTAAAAATAATTGTCTAATAAGTCATGCGATAGAGCCACTATCAACAACTTCCTTATGGTACATCTGTATTTTATACAATATATATACAATTCACTGAATTTCACTTTTTTACGCCGGCAACTGTATAACTTTTTATTGCGATCAGGTTAAGAATATATTATAATCAGTTAAATACATTAGCAATACAAGTTATTTGCACTATAAGTTACTCATCCGGACCTAAAAAGGATCGTACATAGTCAAGGGCGAAGCTAGGTTACCATCTTTCTCGAAAAATTATACGAGTATATATAAATAAAATATTATATTTTAAAAGTGTATAATTTATACTGAATATTTATTATCGAGAGAATATTTTTCACTTCTTTTAAATTTGAAAGTGACTTCATCAGGGTACATAGTTGATAGTACGCAGTTGTTGCATCGGAAAAATTTATAGCAAAATTCAAGGAAATTATGGCATATCGTAAGAATTAATTAGGAGATCAAATAATTTATATTTTGAGAAAGGGCAAATGTTGCCATTTAAGTCTTTGATTTAATGCTTCACATGAAGGTTCATCTCACAAGTGTGACTATCCGTATTTCAAATAATTGTTAGATGGTTCAATGCGCATGCATTATACCTTTTTTAGGTCAATAAATATTGAAGAGAAATAGTTTATTTTTTCAATTGGGTAAAAAAAGAATCATTTACGATTTAAAAAGTATAGTCGATAAACCTGTCCATTGCATAATCTATTTCAACTTAAACTTACAGGGTGAAATAGTTTAGTACTCCAGTAATAAATTCTTTTTTGTATGGGAATATCGCGGCTTTACAAGGCCGAGATTTTCTGAACACGTGGCAGGGCCATCTAACTTCTTAATGTAAACCGACACGTGTCCGTTTTGTCGGTTACCTTTAGCTAACATATGTTTGGTATCATCTTCCAAAGTCCTTGTCTAAACCACGTGGATCATAGGTACTCTCAGAACCCACCACGTGTCACTTCCTCGTTCATTTACGTTTCATCTCCCAGGGGTTCTCCCACGCAATTAAATTCAACCCCTCCTATTTTTTCTATTTCCCAACCCTTTTAGTCTTCTCTTCTATATAAAAAAAAACCCTCCCATGGCTGACTCCGACCTGACGGCGACTTATTTTCCGGCGAGTTTGAAAACTCCGACGAATTCAGTTTACAAGCTTTATTGGAGTTTTTCTATTCCTATTTTATAAAAATATCTCTTTATTTAAATTCTTCTCCAATATTCTCATTTGTTGTTTATTTTTTTTCTTAATGAAGAAAGCTGAAGAAAACGGAGGAAACGGGTGTTTTTCAAGGGATTTATTGCATAAAGTCATTAATGGAAAAAGGAATTATGAATTTGATGAAAATGTGGGGGGTGAAGATGAAATAGAGCTAAGTTTGGGACTTTCATTGAACGGTAGATTTGGGGTGGACCCAAAAAGAGAAAAGAGGCTTAAACGTTCTTATTCCTCGATAGCAAATTTTGTGTATTCTTCTGGTGATAATAATAATAATAATAATTGTAATGGAAATGAAATTCAATTTGGTGATGCCATTTACGCACCACTTAACAGGACGTGTTCTTTGCCTACGGAAACAGAGGAGGAATGGAGAAAAAGGAAGGAGTTGCAATCCTTAAGGCGTTTGGAAGCAAAGAGGAAAAGATTGGAGAAAATGAAGAATGTTGTTAGAGTTGTTGTAAAGGAAAATGAAGAAAATGGGAATTGTTATAGTAATGGTGAAAGCAATATTTTGCAGGCTTCTGGTGGGTCGTTGGGATCAGAGGGAAGTGGTTCTGGTTCGTCGGGAATTTCTGAATTTGAGAGTCGTCAACCTATTCAAGGTATCAGGAAAAAATCCTTTTTTTATTTTTCTTTCATTATATTTATCCTTTATTTATTATAGAGTCAGTTTGTTGTTGATTATTGTTCTTGTAACGCCGCGACCTTAGAAAATGGAGTTGCTTAGAAATTGAATCCTCTGTTCTCAATCTTAGGATAAAAGCTGCAAATTCAGCAGCAGATTGTATCAACCATAGTTCTAGTTCTAATGTCTAAACGCTTAAAACCTTGTAAAGCAACATTTCATTTAATCTTGTTATAAATTTGGTGGAATAAACGAGGAAAATCAAAGTTATCCATATTACTTGAAGACTAAGATCATCAAGATGCTGTAGTGTTGGTGAAGTAGGATAGTAGGCGAACCAGAATTTGAACCTTTTTGGGTTCGGCTGAACCACAGCTCTTCAAACTTAAAAGAAGTAAAAAAAAATCACGACAAAGAGTGTTCAATATATGTTATATACCTCTAAAATCTAATATTTTAATTATATACCCAGTGTTATTTTCGACGAGTACTCTAATGTAGCTTCACCCGGGCACCTAATAGGCTAGCTCCGCCTGAGTAGGTTGTTTCCTATGCATTATGGAGTCCAAACATCTAGCAGAAGTCAATGTTATTTTCTCTTCTTCTCTCCTTTGCTCTAATGTTAGACATCACGTTTAGTCCCTGATTAACTGATTTGGCAGAGTAGTAATGTCTAATGCGTAACTTGTCCTCGGCTAATGTTATTCATACTCATACACTTTACTGGACAAGTGAAGGGCCTTGATGTATTAAGATCTAAAGTTTCACAGCTTGTTTATGAGACATTAGTAGATGTTATCTATCTATGCTTGTGTTGGCCTTTGAGGAGAGTTTTGGCTGCTCTTCTAGGCTTTTTAGTAGAATTTCGTTCGTTCATGAATTAATAGCTATAGCGTCTAACTCTATTTGGTGACTGAACCAGTGTCGATCTATCATTGCAATTCGACTTGTACATTGTTCTTGGGTCTATCGGATTTTAGGTCTTTATTACCTATTCCAGATTGATGTTACTTTCCGGTTTGCCTTATTCTTCAAGCGGCCGCTTAATGGTAGCCTATTCTGAATATATATTGTTTTCAAAAAAATCGAATACACATGTTTTCAAGTATTTTGGCAAAAGCAGTAGCAGATGAAACCACTTAATCCTAATTGTCTCTGCTACTTGGTTACAGTCATGCTTCGCCATTGGTTTCATATATGAAATGGGTTCAGTACTTCAGTTTACTGGACATCTGGAGACATGAGCCCCCAATATGCTAGCATAGATTGAATCAATTCTAGTTTCGTGCTAAGTTTATTTCCTTGTATTGGTTGAAGTGGAGGATGTTTGCAAATTGCAATGTGTTTGTGGGTGTTTATACTTGTCGTCAACCTCCTTTTCGTTTCTTCTCTTTGTTGCAGGGCCGATTGATAGTACTGAAGCAAGACCTCCAGCTAGTGGCCAATCTCCAGAGCATGAACAGAAGAAATCGGTAGCAACAGCACCTGAGACTACTAATGAGAAATCACCGGCCTCGTACGGGACAAATGCCAAGGAAACTAAAGAAATGTTCAAAAACTTCTTGCTGAAGATGCCTTGTGTTTCGACAAGAGGTGATGGACCAAATGGGAAGAAAATTGAAGGATTCTTATATGGATATAAGAAGGGAGAAGAAGTGAGGATAGTTTGTGTTTGTCATGGTGACTTTCTATCCCCAGCTGAGTTTGTTAAACACGCTGGTGGTGGTGATGTACAACACCCTTTGAAGCATATTGTTGTTAATCCTTCTCCTTTGTTGTAGCAATGCCTTTCGCCCAAAATGGGATTAGCTTTAATATCATTGTTTATCTTCTTTCCTTTTTATTCAATGGAGTGTTCGGCGAAAAAAAAGCTTCTTAAAAAAGCTAAAAAGTGATTAAAAAAAGCCAAAAGCAATAAGTTGGTTGATCCCAACTTTTTTTATTTTGGCTTAAAAGTTATTTTAGTTGACCAATAAAATTACTCTTTTGTCCTTTATAAGTTTTTATAATACCAAATTTTTTTCCGTCAAAGAAATTATTAATTTTTTTTTTCTACACCCCTTCCCACCCCCTTGCCCCACTCCCGTACGAGAAAATTTTCTTTTTACTTTTTTATTTTTATTTTTAAATTTTCGTTTTTTTTCCTGTACCCCTACACCTTTGCCCCCTCCCCCCTCGGCCACCCCCTCCCCCTTGCGCGCAAGAATTTTTTTTGTATTTTTGCTTTTTTCATAATTTTTAAATTTCTATTTTTGTTCCCCCCTCCTCCCCTCCCCCACCTCGGAATTTTTTTAAATATATTTTCTGTTTTTATTTTAATCTTTCTTTTTTAATATATTATACTTATATATAATTGTTACTCCTGTAATCAGCTCCTTTATAATGTTATCAACTTTAGATATTTTTGTCTTTTTAATAGGAAAAAATGCTTACCAGCACTTGTTTGCCAAACACTTCAACAACTTTTTTTAAGCTTCAGCACTTTTATCCAAATATGTAATTGTTTATTTATAAAATAAGCTCTAACACTTAAAAGTTATTTTTAAGTGCTTGTGCTTAAAAGTTATTTTTTTTAAGCTAATCCAAACGGGCTCTAAGTTCCTCAATCAAGTTATAAAGGTTAAGCCGATATCTTTTGTGTATTTAGGTATGTGTCTTATTCCAACCTTTTTCGAGTCATTCACTTAGTACCCGTGTTGGTGGGAGATAAAAGTGGCAAAATAGTTTTAAAAAAATAGGTATCCTCCCATATTATCCATAAAAAATGGGTTGGATAATGAATCATTTAAAAACGGATCGAATATAGATAAAGAACTATATTATTCACTTAGAAAATGGTTAACCAAATGGATAATCAATGATTAACTAATGTTTATAAGTGATCATATTTAAGAAGTCATGGATAATATGGATATCTATATTATCCGCTAGATAAACCCGTTTTTATCCGTTTCAAATACGGATCGAATAATTTATACGTTTTTTAAATTATTCGTTTTGACTCGCTCGTATCCGACTCGACCGACCCGACTCACCCTATCCCTAGTGGGAGATAACAAAAAGATAATTAGGTATATAGTTGAGGTTGTGTGCAAGTTGGTTGTGCATCGCTTTATAAGAAACTTGACTACTCTTGTTAAAATGTGATATCTGAAATCAGGTTGCCAGGTCTGGGCATATTTGGAAGCATAAGGTTATATTTTGTGTATTTAGGTCTGGGATTTTTGTTCACAGAAAGAACTAGTGTCAAAACTAATTCATGATTTACATTGAGATCTGCGAAACCGTTCCAAGACAAATTACGAACCAGTGATAGGCTAACAGCATATATACTTAAAAATCGAGGTAAATTTGGCCTAATTGATGCCAGAATGAGTATTTAGATGAATTACATAGCTATTAAAGTGTTTCTAAAATATTCCCATGACCAAATAGAAATTTGTTTCTCTGAAATACGAGTAACAATTAAATTTGTATTGTAATTTTAAGGCTACGTGATCTGATTCATACCAAGTTGAACGACTAAAGTAAATCAAACCAGTGTTGTAGCAATGTGTCGACCTCGATTAAGAACAACCTCGACATCAAGTATTAAGAACAGTAAGAACAGATAGTGAAATAAGCGAATAAAGAGCAGCGTGTATATTATTCCCGGTGAATGTATCTTGATTACAAATGAACAATGTCCCTCTTTATATAGTAGAGGAATCCTAAATAAGGTACAACTCTAAAGATGGGAACAAATCTCATGATTGATGTCAATAACCGTTAGCGGTTCATTCCTTCCGAGATTTTCGGCGAGGTCTTCGGTCGACTACTAATATCTTGATATTCCGTTATTCGGCGTCGGTCGTGTTTGTTCTCGATCCTCAACGAGTGCTGATCTTCGAGCCTTCGAGCTCGAGCTCGGTCCATTATGAGCTTATTCCCGAGACAATCCTCGAGCCTATAAAATCGAACATACTCAATTTTAACCGTATATAAAATTGCTTGTGGGTGAAGATGAACTGCTATTTTGATTTCGTTTCGACTGAAGTACACAAAATTGAGGTGATTGTGAATTTCTGTCTTCACTTGTCGAACTTCAAGTTTAATAAGTGTTGTCTGTCGCTTGCGTCATACTTAACTTTTAACCTTAGTTTTGCCGCGGGGCATGGGGTCCAAAAAAGTGTTATATTTCTGTAAATTTTAGTTCTTTTCTGGTTTTGGGCCGATGAAGCGGATTGGGCTTTGTAGATTCAGCGCCGTCTTGCTCTTTTGCAGAGTGTGCATTTAACCTCATTGAAATCGGAGAGTAGTAAAATGTGTTGGGTTCTGACAAACGTTTACTCCCTCCGGTCCAAAATAAGAGTTCTTTTTGTATTTTTTTTATCGTCCAAAATAATTAATTTTTCGAGATTTTAAGAATGAATTAATTTTTTTTTCTTACATTGTCTTTGGAGTAAATAGTGTTGAAATATGTGTTAGGAGTGTTTATGGAGATAGTAAAAGTTAATATGATCAATTTCATTACTAATTAATGTTAAAAGGTGAATTTCTTAATCTGTGCGAAAATATCAAAAATCATTTATTTTGGACCGGAGTGAATAGCTATTTAGTTGATCTCTCTCACAAAAAGAAAAAAGAAAAAATAGGAATAAGGAAATTAATGACCTGGTTACTATTCCGAAAATCTAATAACTTCCTCTTTTGACTACAAACTTTTTAAATATCATCTAAATGTGCTAATTTCGTTTAAAGCTGCGATTCATAATTTTATATGAACTTCCAAAAGTGTTAATTTCTATTAAAGATAATTGGTAAATCTATGTCGAATTTAGCACAGAGGAGTTGATACTTGATACATCAACTTTATATTGGCAATAAAGAGAGTAATACAACTAATGAGTCGTCTGGTAGAAGAAGGTATTAGAAAAAATAATATAAGCATTAGTTATATGCATTATTAATATCTTATTTAGTATATTTTTTTCTAATTTATATATAATTAATATTTGTATTAGTTATACATCATATTTGGTATTATACTATATATAAGTAATGCATAGAAAACTGTGACAACAGTAATAACAAAGCTATTAATACATGCATTAATATGGTTAAAGATAAAATTATCCTTAAAGTTCTTTAAAGTTAAAGAATATGGAGTGTATTTTTGTAAAAAACTATATTTCTTAAAAATGATAAAATGCATTATAATTTTAATAAACTATACCAAACAATACATAAAAAATAATATCCGTATATACATTATTAATACACCTTATTCCGAACCAATTTTATACACCCTACCAAGCTGACCCCTAAGAAGATACAAATACAATATAATTGGAGGTTGAATTATACCGACAGGTAAAAATGCAGAAAAATAAAATATACTGACACATGTGTTTACAGTAATTAATTTGTAGGACCCAATAAGTGGTTACTTGCAAGCTCCTCCTAATCCAGTGCGTCCTCTCTTCGTTCTTGAGGTCACTACTCATTCTGAACTTTGCTGGATCTCTTTGTTGTAAGTAATAGTTAAAGTAACAGTATAATAGGAGGAATTCATAATTGTTTCGATAGGGCAAATCAATCGAGAGAATTCAACCAACCAAAAATCAGATCGAACGGCGAAGCATTGTCGGCACAGATCTCTATCTCACTCTTTTTCACGACTTCAGCTCTTTCTCTTTGTTTCCGTTATTGGTACGGATTCTCAGTTTCCATTTTCCTCCACTATGTGTTTTTGTGTGTGTGTGTGTGTGAAAGAGAGAACATATTATGTTTATTTTTCTTCACTTGCTAATCATTTTGTTCCTTCAGCTTTATAAAGTGTTGCTATGCTTTTTGTTCTGCTGTTCCTTGCAGTATCAACTTATTTTTGTTGTTTCCTTTTTGTATTGTTATTATTTGTTGCTTGCTGACATGCTTAGTCTTGTCTGCCTGTCGTTCATATATTCCTTTCCATCCAGTTTTAATTGCTACTGTTTCCCCCCTTTTTTAGTTGCTTATATGCTTTTGTTTCTGCATTGATTCAACATTAAGAAAATCCGACTGTTGAGGAGTTGGACGCATATTTCTTGCTTACTTCGTTACCAGATATTACAGGTTGTTAGAAGTATGTTCAATTCTGTTAGTTCTATAATAAAGGTAAAAGTTAAGTTGCAAAAATGTGAGTTTGCTAAAATGTTTCATAGCAAATTCCTTTGGTGAATTTTCCTTTAACTGCATGGTGCAGATTAGCTTTTTCAAAACCTTCTTATGGAGCATGCATTCAGTCACTGTGCTTAGTTAGTTATAAATTGACTGCCAAAAGGTGGTTTTGCAGTGTGTCCTGCGGCAAGTATTTTTACCTTTTCAAGGAATTCCGTGCCGTTTAAAACTTATATTGTCATTGTTATTGCGCAGTTACATTCAGCTTTTGTGATAGTCTATCAGCTTTGCTTTAGTAATTTGACATGTGACACATTTATCATACTTTTCCAGATTTTACCAGTCCATGTTTCTATACCGGCATACACAGGCACAAGGCCCGTGCATCCAGGATCATCTTTAAGGAATGAATGCAGCAGTTGAACTGAATTTTCACCTCCTATCTGCAAAAATCTCCTGGATCCGAGTTAATTGATTTTTGTATTGGGGGAAATTCTTTGTAGTTTTGAGAGGCCGAGGCCATTTGGACTGCCAAGTGACGTACAATGATGATCAGCAAACAACTTTTGTTGACATATTTCTATCTCCTTGTCTATATTTTGCTTTCATCAGGAGTTATTTTATATAACAAGGTATGCACTTTTTTCCAAGTATTTCACGATTATCCTCGACTTCATTGGACCCATGGATTATTCTGTGAGTTGGAATCTGTTTACAGCTATAACTTAAGTGCAATTGATCGACGTTAGGAATACAAAAGTGTTATATTTAAACTGTGATTCGGGCACCTCTGAGAACATACACCAAATTGACAAGCTGCTGTCATTTATTACCACTAGATTCCAAGGAAAACTTAGTAGGGTACATGGAATGGATCACTTACGTTATTTGATTAACAACCACACAAAAGTAGAAAAGTAAAACATGCAAAATATTTGCTGCTAGTCCAAAATCAACTTTTATATCCATTCAAAACTAAACAGAAAAGGGACACAAGTTTCTTTACTTTCCTACCACTTAAACCAAACAACATGAAGGGAAGAACAATTCTTTATGTGAGAAATAATGTTTTCATTTGAGAAATTTTTTGAGACTGATGTCAGTGCGTAACGAGGCATTTGGGAAATCAGCAAGAAATAAACAAATGATGAGAGAGATATGAATCCAATGATGTGGACGCGGAGTAGTGTTGATCTAGATTTGGCCCCATTTGGCATTAAGAGATACATAATTCTTGTTTTTTTTTTTATGACCGAGAAATCCGTCTGGGGCCGATCCTTTGGACCAACCGCAGCCTTCGAAACTCGGTGGATAATGGGCCCGCCCCTCTACCCTTCTCCACTTAAATACCAGACTTTTGCTTTGCATCGTGTGGGGCCTTGAACCTGTGACCTAAGACACAAATCCACCACCCTTTACCACTTGAGCTAGGCCCTGGGGGCGAGATACATAATTCTTGTTTAACTGTTAGTCTTAAACTCTTAATGCTTGTGTGTGAAGTATAAATTATGAAGCTATATTGATCCTCTAGAATAAAGAATGTGTTCAAAATACCACTTCCTTGCTCCACTACACCCTTGCTGCATAACATTGTCTTGACTTTTCCAACATCATGCATTAAGGAGTAAGAACACAGCAGGGCACTTCTTATAAACTTCATTTGTTCAAAACACATCACAATGAGCGACTAAGGCTCTGTTTTTGTCACTCTGTATTTGTGCCATATAAGTTTAGGGAGAAGTTTCTGTTCGACGCAATTACTTAGGTTTTCTGTTCGATACAATTGCTTAGGTATAGATTCTTTTACTTTCCAATATCATCAGTACCACCTCATGATTCTTCTCCTGTCTTTTGTTTTATGTCTTTTGCAGTGGGTACTTTCACCAAAATATTTCAATTTCCCATTGCCAATTACACTTACCATGATACATATGGGCTTTTCAGGCTTAGTAGCTTTCGTTCTTATCCGTGTGTTCAAGGTATGACAATTACGAATTACTGAACTACGGTTACATTTTTCTAGTACTTTTTGTCATCTCTGTTCTTCTGGATAACGGCTTCTGGCTACTCTAGTTATTGATGACATTATTGTAGAGCTGTTTGCTTTTCTGAGATTGTTATGCATTACATTTCAAACAGGTTGCTTTCTGTAGGTTTTAGTGTTATATGAGATTGAGATGATATATGTGTTAAAGGCCCAGGATTTCCTTCAGATTTTGTCACATACTTTTTTTTTCCTATTCGTTGTTGTCGATATTATTGTGTCTGTAAATGCACCACGACCACAGCGCTGCCTAAGTTCAGTTTATTCATTGGTTTCACATTCAAATTTCAATGATAAATCTATCTTGTCCAATCAAACTTCATCCATAGTGGCACAAAATTCTCTCCCCCCTTGCTTTTATTCTTTTCACTTCTTCAACTGCTTCTTGTCTTTCAACGACTTATATTTGTGTCGAGTAGTTATCAGATAGAAGATCAAGGTTAAGCACTCCACCTATCTCTTTAAGGCATTTGCATTGTATTGCAAGGATAAAAGTGCCTTGCCTAGTACTTTCTGATTAGAAGGTTCTGAATTTTCATCGGCAGCTTGTTACAATACTTTGACTAGTAGAAAAAGGTTTTTCCATTGAAATATTTGTAGGGATCTGGAAGAGAAAGGTATGTCTATGGCCCAGTAACACTTTAGTCTGTATTAGCAGTTTTGTAATTCTAACTCTTATACATGTTAGTTTTTATCAAACAAAATTAAGCACCTCATATGGAATTAGAGTTTAGTGTTGTATGTTGATTTAAAAACAAAATGTTTGAGAGATTTTGACTATGTTAGATTCATATGAGAGCTTATTCGTTTATTTTGAGACTCACCCTTTATCACAATTCATTGGGATCTTTAATATTGTTGATGATCAATCTTTGTGTGAGAACTTGCCAATTGAGAAATGTACTGTGCTAGTGAAAATTTATCCTCTTATTTATCCTTTTTTTACACTTCCCTGGGGACCGAGGAGAGTGGTTGTGGCCATGCAAATGAACTTCCTTGGAGAACTTGTCAAGTCTGTGTTTGTGTAAAAGGTTTTATGGGCGTTTGTTTGTCTTTAGCTTCTCAATTTGGTTTTGTTTTTACTTTGTCTATATTGGAAAATTAATTTATCATGCCTGATCTTAGTGCTTTGATTCTCGTATTACGGGTCATCTAGCTTTCCCTCTTAATTCTTGATTATCTTTTGCAGGTTGTATCACCTGTCAAGATGACTCTTGAAATGTGAGAATTGCAGATTTGAACTGCTTTTCCTTTGAAACTTATCTTAATTCTCATTCTCCATTTATTACTGTATTTGCAGATATGCGACGTGTGTTATTCCAATCAGCGCTTTCTTCGCTGCAAGTCTTTGGTGAGCTCTCTACTTTGAGGAGCAAGAATATTTATGGGGTCTTTTAATGGATTCTGTCATTCATGATCATTTGTGACTTGTTGGTACTTATTCTTTTGTATTAGACGTACTCCTTTATATTTTTTCTGCATATTGATCTAGATCTTAATACAATGTACTAGCTAACGGTGTTTTGTCATAATGTTTGACACTGTTGACCATTGACCTTCCATAAGGAGATGAAGCACTATTTTACCTTGGGTTGGTGGGATGGAAACGGAGGTCTAGAAGAATCTGAATTAGTTGAAGATTTCCCTTAAGTATGAAAACTTTCATATCTGCAGGTCCATCCTCTACATGGCTGATCAGTTCCCTCATTGTCTTATCAAACCTAAAACTGACGTTTCATTACCTTTAGGCATTGATTGAGCTCTCATTTCATATTTTTCCCATAAACCAAGAACAACGGGCAATGTTCTGCATTAGAAGCAGTGGGATTTTGAATCTTTGACTTGAAGTTGATAAGCTGCTTTACCTGCTGAGCATGACCTAGAAATAAATATGAGACTTGCTGTCTACTGGCTATCTCCTGGATGCTTTCATTAATAATAATTCACGGTTAAAAATAGAAAAGAACTGAATCTGCTCACTTATTATCAATACAAATGTAATGGATCTACTCCCACTTGTTATTGTTTAATTTTCTCTTTTGCTGATGATAGAGAAGTCCTTGTTTCTATGGTATCTTTTTAGCTCTTTCCTAAAACTATTTTCAGAAATGTTGGCATTTCATATTTCAGGTTAATGTGAATAGTGAGTGATAGTCGATTTTCAGACTTTATCCTACACCTTTTTACTTGTTTATGCTGGTGGATGGATTCTTTAAATTTTCCTGGTCCTTTGTTGGACTCTTCTTGTATCTGCACTAAAGTAAAGGAGAAAGTATACTTAGGCCAGAAATCAGGATGCTAATAAAAATGGACACCTCCATGTGTGGGTCATCATGTTCTTCGTAGCAATGGTAATTGGACGGGTAGTACTCATACTCCCTGCATGGCATTCTACCCACCTCACACCACAATTAGAATTATTAACCCGCCCCGCGAATCTCTCCATACCCATTGTACCCTGCTCCCTGGAAAGAAAGGAAAAGAAAAAAGAGGCATCCTGTTCAATTGCAGTCTATTGTTCTTTGGCATGGCACTGTAATTGATTTTTCACTTCTTTGTCTCCTATCCCTCGTTCCTCACACTCCTAGGTTCTTAATTTCTCGTGAAGAATTTTGGTTGCAGAGAATTTCTGTTGTAGCTAGTGAGTTGAGGCTATGATATCCAAATTTTTTGTCTCTGAAAAAAGCTTATGTTGTGCTTGCAGGTTTGGCAACACTGCTTACCTATTCATTTCTGTGGCCTTCATCCAGATGCTCAAAGCTCTGAGTATGTCCATTTACTGCACTCTTTTCTAGTTATGAATTCCTGTGCTTGGGAATCTACTGAATGGCTGTAGCTTTTTCTAAATTTAAATGACAGTGCCGGTGGCCACCTTTGTCATGGCTGTTATTTGTGGAACCGACAAACTAAGATGCGATGTATTCTTGAACATGTTGTTGGTCAGTGTTGGTGTTGTAATATCCTCCTATGGGGAAATTCACTTCAACATAGTGGGTACAGTTTACCAGGTGACTGGGATATTTGCTGAGGCTCTTAGGCTGGTGTTAACTCAAGTTCTTCTTCAGAAGAAGGGATTAACTCTCAATCCTATCACCAGTTTATATTACATAGCTCCATGCAGGTATTTTTCTTCAATCTTATAAGGTTGCCTTATCTGTTCTCATTTGGTCAAACTGGTGTTTTTGTTCAGGTCTATATGATTCCAGTTAGAATTTTGCTGCCAGTGATTCCAAGCCTTCCCCTTGCTCACCACACCCTTGGAACAAGGGGAAAAAAGGATAGCAAGAGTAGGAAACCGTTCCTTAGATTTGGTGACTTTTTTAAAGGGTTAGAGCAACTTTTCCTTTTGATTGCTTCTGGCTATAGTAACTCCCGATACATTAATATCATCTTACTGCACCTAAAATCTGTTGAAATGTGTGTATCACATTTTCTATTAGCTTTAGGTGTTAGAGAAGGGGCACTTCTATACACTACTCCCTCTATTCCACTTTATGTGGCACTAATTTCTTTTTAGTCTATTCCAAAAACATATTTCCATGTTTGGAAACAATTTAACTTTAACTTTCCATTTTACCCTTAATGACATGATTTTATAGCCACACGAATTCATGGCATGTTGCTACACGTTGTGAAAGTCTTCCTTTGTTAAACTCCTTGTCCAGTACGTAAAATGAGGAGGAGGGAGTATTACTTATTTTAAAGGTCTGCAATAAAATTAGATATACAGAAGATGTTGAAACTTCAAAGTTGTATTGTATTATTCATTTGTCACGAATTGCATAAACAGTTGTAGCTAAAGTTGAAAGGTGTTGCATTACGGTTGGTAGTACACGGTGTATAGAAAATTGAAGTATTGTATGATTAACTTTGTTGGTGTGTTGACAAAGTAGATGTAAGTGTTCACAAACAACACTGAACCAGGTAAAAGTTAAAAAAAAGTTCCACAGACGTCTCTGTTCCCAACAGCATGTGTGCATACTGCTTCTGGGAGACCATGGCACTCTACATTGTAGTCCTCCTAACTTTATTATTCTGCTTTTGTATTTGTATTATCTAACATGGGATTGTACATAAAGGACATATTTTATGACGGAATATTGCAGCTAATATTCTATTGATTTATTTTAAAAGGATATGGTTTCCAGTTGCTGTATTTACATTAGAACTGCATCCTTTGTGATGGATAGGCTTGCAAATTACAATAAGGTTATGTTTCTTATACTGTTGCTTGTTTAGTATACTTCTAAGAAACAAGAGATGTTATCTTTAAATTTCCGTTAAGATGTAGTCCTGTGTATATATCTTTCCTGCATGCAATGCCTATGTCTTGGCTTTGATGAAGTAAAAAAATGTGTTGATGATTATATGGGAGTCTACTTGCTAGTTCTTTTGAGGAAAATCATGTTAGCAATTGTATGAATGGTTTCTTGGTATATAGATATAGAAGGTATGCATGTCTACATCCTCTGACCTGCAGGATGCAATCACTGCTTTACATATTTGTTTATATTTTCCTCCAAAGTGAGGTGTAGCTTCTATGAACTGCTGGCTTCAAAGGCAAACTTTCTCTATGTGTGCGTGATTGAGAGTAATCTTTGTAATTTGAATGTCATTCTTCTGTTGTGTAGAGAGTCTCATGTATCTGATATTTTCCTGTTTCTTGAGGTACTTATCAATTTTTGTTTTAATATGCAGCTTCATCTTTCTTTTTGTCCCATGGTATCTTCTGGAGAAGCCTGAAATGGAAGTCTCACAGATCCAATTCAATTTTTGGATTTTCTTTTCAAATGCACTATGTGCACTTGCTTTGAATTTCTCAATTTTCTTGGTGATTGGTAGAACTGGTGCTGTAACCATTCGAGTGGCTGGTGTGTTGAAGGATTGGATATTAATTGCACTTTCAACTTTAATTTTTCCGGAGTCAACGATAACCACACTTAACATTACAGGCTATGCAGTAGGTAAGCTTAATATTCCTTATTTGTGGGAGCTTTATGCTAAGAAGCAACATATTGATACTTATTAAAAGAAAAAGAAAAAGAATGGCATATTGATGAAATTTTGTTTTTGTTTTAGCATTATGTGGTGTCGTGATGTATAACTACTTGAAAATCAAGGACGTTCGAGCATCCCAGCTTCCTGTAGATAATATTATAGACCGAACAGCTAAGGTCAGATTTCGTGACTCTCAAGAATGACTTCCATTGCTTCTTTTTTCAGTTTTTTCATTACAATCTGTTTGTTCATAGTTTCCTGGGTGTTTCCAAATTTCCCAAGAGGAACATTAGTGTATTTGCATGCTTCTTTTTGTTTCTTGGAGAGCTGGTGATTCTTGTTATAATCATCAAATTCAAAATACAAAACAATTATCATACTTATATATTTAAGCTATAGAGTTTACTTAGAGAAAAGCTACATTATAATTTTCATAAGCAACAGATGCTTATAAACACTTAAGGGAAGCAATGAATAAGCATAGTTTACATCTTCTGCCTTTCCGATTTTTGTTTCCCGTACCATTATAACTAATCTAATATGCTTTGTGCTCATCATAGTCAAAAAATAAAACTGAAAAGGAATGTATCTTGTTAAGTCACATGCATAAGTGTGCTCTAGCATTCAATGGGTGAAAACCATCAGAGATCAGTGTTTAACTTCCAGTATAGACAAAACATTAGTTGATTTCTTCAAATCTACCTAAGCCTTGATGGACCAGTGGAATAGTCGAGGTGTGTGCAGGTAAAAAGAAAGAGTCACATGATTGCTTAATTGGCTGTGAAAGTGTCTTTTTAAATCATGAAAGATTCGTCTTTCATATTATTTTCCTTGGGATGGTTGTTGCATTGTTAACTCTGTCAAAGTTTACCTTGCCTGCATTTTGCCTTTTGCAGGAGCTTAAGATGGAGAAGAAGTCATCTGATCTGCACTTGCCAGATGATAATGCTATTCTTGGGGGAAGAAGTACAAACAATGGTTCTTCAGATTCAACAGTGGATGAGGAAGCTCCCTTCATACCATCAGCTAGGATCTCTCATCTTGGGCGAAGTAACCTCTCAACATAAGCCCCATTAGTTCCTCGAAATGTCAATTTTTGGTTCAGTTTCAGTTACTAGAGTTATAGATCAAGCAATATTGAAGAGAGCAGGTATTGTGTATACACCCTCCACCATTTTGCTAAGAGTTGCATTTCTTTGCAAAATGCCTAGTGCTGTCAACCCCTATAAGGTCATGTGTTGTAATATTTTAGGGCTGTTGACATTCAAGAACTATTATTCTTTTATTCACATAGCACTCTCAAACACAATACACATATTATCATCATACATGCAACTGCATCGTGCCTTAGCAAACTTGATTTTGAAAGTGTTTCAGCTGAAAGGTCTGTTGTGTCATTAGAGATAAATATCATATCACCCAAAATTATTACTGTCATAAAAGACAGCCAGTAAGTGGGTGGTTTGAGAAAAAGCCTCTTGTCTTCTTTTCAATTTTAGTTATTATTTTGGTCTATCCTAAGTTAATTTCTACTAATTCGTGTGTACTTTTTTCTTTTCTGTCTCTATTGTTGCTTAAAAAATCAATTTTCAGTTTGATTTGCCTTTCATTTTGGTTGGCTCGTATTGATCATGCCTGTCCATAAATGCAATACCCCGGGTTCTCTAGCTCGGTTTTCCTTCGCACTCCCCGTGGCAGTTTGGCACTAGTTGAGTTGAATAGAACCATTTTTTGTTACAATATGTCAATAGTAATTCCGAATTGAATTTGACTGTAACTGAATTTTAAACAACCCAACCGAATTAAATCTGACCCAAATATTCCGTTTTTGCTTTTTATTGTAAGGGGTCGTTTGGTAGGGTGTATAAGAATAGTGTGGAATAAGGTGTAGTAGTGATGCAAGCATTAATTATGCAAATATTATTTCTTATAAACTGTTAGGTGTGGTGTATTAAAAATTAAAATGCATTGCATAAATTTTAAGAAAATAGTTGCTTACAAAAATGCCCTCCAGATTCTCTAGCTTTAAAGGACTTTAAGGACAATTTGTCTTTAACCTTACTAATGCATGCGTTAATAGCCTTGGTATTACTAATATCATGGCGTTCTATGCATTACTTATACATAGATTAATACCAAGTATGATGTATAACTAATACTTGTATAAGTTATACACGTTGAAAAAATGTACCAAACAAGATACTAATAATGCACCAGGGCTAATGCTTGCATTATTTTTTCTAATATCTCCAACCAAACGACCCTTTAGTGCCTTGAAAGTTAACCGTCATCACAAAAGAACAACGTGGATGGTGAAATTTTACATCAGCAGATTAAAGTGGTAAACTTTTATCTGTTGGTTACCCAAATGAGAATTGAGAAGAAATCGATGGGCGTTAGTGGGTACCATCAGCAGTCGATATTTGTCAAGTATCGATACAGAAATATTGACAGGAAAACTGGAAAAGGGTTTCGGCCTGGCAATCGCAATACTACATATGGTAATTATTTTATTTGGAAATTTAGCTGCTTTCTTAGATTTTTTTACAAAAAGGCAGTAATGCACTCCCCCCATGTTATATTATTTTTTCAGATTCAACAACTTTGCTTGCAAATAAATAATCATTACTTCATTTACAAGTTGATGTTTGTTTGCAAATTTTGGGAAAGAATTTGAACTTCACGTTGGCATAATATTGTTAAGTAGGTGTTTGGACATAAAATTATAATTTTTGAAAAAAACTTAATATTTGGAGTTAAGTTGAAAAAATAGTATTTAGAATTTAAAATTATGTTTGGACATGCATTTCACTTGAAAAAATGTTGCAGTTTTGTGAGTGGGAAAAGAGAAATTTTCTGAAAATTTTGAATAAGTGTTTTGGTTTTTGGAAAACTCATTTTCAACAAATTTCCAAAAACTTACAAAATTTCATGGACAAACACATTTTTTTTAAAACATATAAAAAAAGGAATTTTTTATGGACAAACGGAGCCTTAAATTGAACTAGTGATTTGAAGCGTATTTCAAACAACTTTTTTCCCAAGTTCCATTCACGAATTTTCAACTTTCGCAAACTTTATTTTCAGAAAACAATATAACTGTCCAAATACAATTACAACTTTCATAATTTTGATTTCCACTTCAAATAATCTTGTTTTTTCCCAGCGTCAACTCTATTTTTGTCTGTACACTTCACTGTCCAGTTCTAGCTTCAAATATTTGTGGGCTTTTTGCTTAGTGGAGTATTGCTCGGCCCAAAATTTCCCAAGCCTGTAACACTTTACTGGTTGGGAAAAGACAGGAACAGTATGAATATAGATGAGGCTGAAAACCATCATCTTATCCACCACCATACTCATCAAAGTCTAAGAAATGCAACTATTTTTGATATGTGCTTAACTACTCATGTTTGTTTAATTTGACAGTATACCTGCAACTCACTGCTTCTTTTCCAATGGAGACACAATTGTGGTGCAATAAAACGTACAATTGTATTGGTACGTAACCTACTCGAAACCTTGCACTTTCTTTGGCTTCGGTCTCATTGCTCTTCCTGTTTTTTGCGTTATTTACTTTTATGGCAGGGATTGAGACAACGAGACTCCAAAATCAACTACATACAAGGTGGCAGCAACCATTTTTTCAGCCGTGTAATTCCTCATTTTTCCACAGTGTAACTTTTCGAAGCATTCACCTCAATGCAACAAAGGTATCTTTCTCTCCCTCGTTGTATTAGAAACCCATTAATTAGTACATGCCTCAATGTAACTTGTTTAATTTCTAATTTTAGTGCACACCTCTCTATTCCATATTATCTATTTTTAAGATTTTTACACGCTTCTTAATAAAGACATTCCACACAAGAGTTTATTTGTGCGCAACTTTTAAGAAAGATATTTGATTGCTAATATTTTTTGTCTAAACCACACTTTATGATGGAGCAATAAGGAAAAAAAGTACTTGTTGTTGTTCTAGAATTTCGGAACAAATTTGGTTCTCCTGGAGTATTCTGTTTGAACTATAGCTCCAAAACGGAATATTCTCTATGCCATTGTCAGCTTAATTACATTCTAACTCATTGTTTTTAACTTGTGTCAAAAATAATTCAGACATTGGGTACAAGAAGGAGAAGAGCAAACATACAGACAGAGACTTATGTGCTAATGGAACCTGGGAAGTCAGAGGAGTTTGTAACAGAGGAAGAATTAAGGGAGAGGTTAAAAGGTTGGCTAGAAAATTGGCCAGGCAATGAGTTACCAAAGGATCTTGCAAGATTTGAAGAAATTGATGATGCAGTTGAATACCTAGTAAAATCTGTTTGTGAACTTGAAATTGATGGAGATGTCGGTTCCATTCAGTGGTACCAAGTTCGTCTGCAACAAGACATGGAATAGTGACTCGATCAAATCAAGCCTAACCTACTTGTCGGATTAGAATGTAATTACTTGTTGCTATCTATTAAAACATATTACTAATTATCCACTTAATTATTTTCAAAATCTATAGTAATAATTTAATCATCATCATCATGTCTTCTAGTGCTTGTATTCCTGGACGGATAGTAGATTAGGTATACTCACTACTTTTGAATTGAACTAAACTATATGGTAAAATGTATTAGCGAAAATAATGTATGTATTAGCTTTAATATTGTTAATCCTTTGTTTGATACACTTTTTCAATCTACTTTTTAGTTTATATATCCTATTTGGTACTATTCTATGTATAGATAATACATATATAGCAAACCATGAAATTAGCAATACTAAGACTATTAATACAAGCATAAGCATGGTTAAAGATAAAATTACCCTTGAAGTCCCTCAAAGCTAAAGAATGTGGAGGACAGTTCTGTAAACAAATAATTTTAAATTTTTTATATATAATGCATATCATTTTTAATACAATACACCAAACAATCATAAGAAATAATCTAGCATAACTAATACTTGCATTACTAATACACTTTATTCAGTACTACTTTATACACTCTACCAAACGATCCCTATAAGTTTAAGTGTGTGTATACATACATACACTGTATATAGAGAGAGACCTAACTAGGTACATTTAAACTGCGACAAGAACCAATTGTTAATGAGATGTCAACTTAATGTATGCTAATTATCTTACTAGGTTCTATAACGTCCACTTTGTAAGAGAAAAATTCCTTAGAAGATAGTGGTATTTGTTTTTCATTTGTGCTTTGAAAAAATAAATATTTAGTACATTAAAATAGATTAATTTTGATTAGAACAAAAGCATATAGGAAATTTATAAAGTTAAACTTAATTAGGTTGGAAATGAGATATACATATACAATTTGTTGATTTAGTTTGATGTCTTTTAACCAAAGTGAAAAAAAAAACAGAAAGGTTGGCTAGGGAGGGGGTCTTTTTCACCTTAAACCTAATTATTGTGTTTCAATTCATGTGACCATTACTTCTTTTTTATAGCCTATTTCAAAAAATTACTTTTAGATTTGAAATAATTTAAATTTTTATTTTATCCTTAATGATAAATTTTATAATCATACAAAAATTATGACATTTCTAAATAATAAATTTCAAAAGTGTTTTTTCTCTTCTTTAAAATCTGACTTCTATTAATCATTCTTAATGATGAAAACATAAACAAAAATCATAGTCGAATTCACATTACGAACTCTTGTACATAAATCAATGTTTACAACTAGTAGGCCGGATTCAAAATTTACTTTTTATTCATGTTCTTGGGTGGGGCAGAGGTGGGCTGAAGGGGGTAAGGGTACTCTTAAGTTGAGAATCGGGTCCTAGAATATAGGGACATTGACAGAAAAATCCAATGAGTTAGCTAACATTCTCGTGAAGAGGAAAATCAATATAGTCTTTGTCCAGGAGACTAGATGGGTGGGTATTAAGGCTCGAGATGCAGATGAGTTTAGACTATGGTACTGTTACACCCTATGTTTTCGTACGTGGAAGTACGCAATAAGTAAATTGATATAAGCTCGGAAATGAGATGTTACATTCCGCATTTTCGCACGTTAAAGTTTGTCGTAAGTTAATCGACGAAAGTTCGGGAATAAGATTTATTTTGGGATTATAAGTATTGCATTATTTCAAACAAGTGATAAGTAGATTCGTGAAGGTGAGAGGGTAAGCAAATCAAAAATAAGATGAGTTTCGTCCAAGTATGACATTTTGGGGTAAAATACAGTATAAGCTATAATACCTTGTATTTATGGACTAGTGTCATACAAGGTACCACATAGCCATAATAGAAAGATGTGCAAAGTGTATTAAAAGTGAGTAGTATTTTAAGTAATTTGCGATAATCCGTAATTATGTGAATTATTGATAATGGAGAAATTAACTAATTAATTAATAATTGATGGTTAATTAATTAAAATCTTTGGATAAACACAAAGCCAAAAAAAAACGTGGCAGCCCCTACATAAATCATTATGTGACTCTTGCATAACTTTGCAAGGTGTCAAGCCTTAAAGAAATTATTAAGAAATTTGGTGGCATTTAGCATCTTAATTATGACTATCTTGAAGGTTTGACTCTACTCTTTCCTTGCAAGAATTCAAAACTCTCAAACATATCATTTACTCCGTAGTGTTTGGCAATTGTCAATAGAACAAGGTCTTATTTTCATGTTAGTAGTTAAAGAGTCAACTTTTATAAGATTATTGTGCTAACTTTGTCACTTGCATCGGTTATGCAACTTTGGAGAAGAAGTTCATAGTAATTGTGGCTTGACTTTCTCGGTGTTTTCCACTTGAGATGGTTTACGACATATAACCAAAGATTGGAACAGATAAAAGTTTTCACACAGACACATCTTTGTATAAAAGAGCAAATATTTTAGCTTATAAAGCTTCCCAATAGTTGATGGAATCATACGCGTGAGTTGGTTTCTGCTCGGCCTAAGTTCTTCCAGGTCCTGATAGACAGGTCGAGAGCCCTCCAAGTAGGCTATCAGCTCAGCGGAAGATGTCGGTGCGCTTCATTTGCTTCGGAGTTTCTTGTTTGGTTAGTATGATTTAGACGTGTATTGATTGGTTGGCGGGACTCTGTCCCGACCTTTATGAAAATTATGTATTCTTAGAGGCTTGTAGACAGATGTCATGTACGTAAAAGATTGTATGGCCTTGTCGACCTATGTTCAGTATACGAGTTGTTATTTCTGTCTTATAGGCCCGTAGTTCTTATATATAAGTTGGTATCACATGTTGTATTATACTTATCTTACGATAGCTTTCCGACCCAGTTATCTATGATAGTATGACATAAAGAGATACGTTATGTTGGTACTCGGTTGAGCAAGGTACCGGGTGCTAGTCGCGGACCATCGGTTTGGGTCGTGACAGGTACTCAGGAGGTGTAATGGGTAGGAACGGGGTAGGTATTTTGGTTGATAGGGAACTTAGGGAGCTAGTGATAAATGTGAGACGACTGATAGGTTGATGGACATTAAGCTAGTCGTTGGAGGGCAGAATGTTCATGTTATTAGTGCTTATACACCTCATGCGGACTTGGGCGTGGAGGTTAACAGGCACTTATGAGAGGATTTGGACGAGGTTTTTCAAGATGTCCCACACTCCGAAAAGCTTTTCATAGGTGTAGATTTAATGGCCATATTGGGGCGTCTCTAGCGGTTACGACGAAGTGCATGGCGGCTTCAATTTTGAATATAGAAATGAAGGAGGTACTTCGCTTTTGGATTTTGCTAGTGCTTTTGATTTAGTTATAGCTAACTAGTGTTTTCACAAAAAGGGAGGAGCATTTGGTCACCTCCCATAGTATAGTAGCCACGACCCACATTGATTATCTTCTCTTCAGAAGGTGCGATAGAGGTCTATGCTCAGATTGCAAGGTTATCCCGAGCAAGAATATAGTAATCTAACATAGGCTCTTGGTTATGGACTTAGAAATTCTGAGGAGGAGGAATAAGAGGGTCGTGTGTGGTCAACTAAATATCAAGTGGGGAGCCTTGACTAAGAATATCGCCCTACAATTAGAGGAGAATTTACAAACAGTGGGAACACGAGTAATATGTGGACCTTGACATCGAATTGCATTTCGGAAGCTGCTAGAGAGGTGCTAGGGGTCTTGAAGGGTCACCCTAATGGACACAAAGGAGACTGGTGGTGGAATGGACAAGTCCAGAAAAAAGTGAAAGCCAAGAAAGCAGTATATTTGAAGCTAGTAGAAAGCAGAGACAATGAGGAGAGGAGTATGAATAGGGAATGGTATAAGAAAGCTAAGAAGGAGGAAAAGTTAGCCGTTACGGAGGCTAAGAATGCAGCATTTGGATGGTTGTATGAAGAACTGGGGGTCAAAGGCGGGGACAAGAAGCTATACGTGCTAGCCAAGGAGAGAAAGAGGAGGATCGTGACCTAGACCAAGTGAAGTGCATCAAAGACAAGGATGACAATATATTGGTGGATGACACACTATTAGACGTAGATGGTAGACGTACTTTCATGAACTCTTGAATGACGAGGGGAATAGGGACATCATGATGGGGGACTTGAGGTTCTCCGAGATTCTCCATGAATTTCGGTATTGCAGGTGTATCAAGGTTGAAGAGGTTATGGGGGATATGCATAAGATGAGCAGAGGCAGAGCGACCGGGCCAATTGAGATCCTTGTAGAATTTTCGAAGACCGCAAACAACAGGCTTGGAGTGACTTACTAGGTTATTCAATGTCATTTTTAAGATGATGAAGATGCCTGAAGAATGGAGGTGGCGTACGTGATTCCATTGTTTAAGAATAAGGGGGATATCCAAAATTACAACAACTATAGGGGCACCAAGCTGCGAAGTCACACCATGAAAGTTTGAGATAGGGTGGTGGAAGTTAGGGTGAGGAGTTGTGTATATATTTTCGAGAACCAATTCGGGTTCATGACCGGGTGATCGACTACTAAAGCCATTCACCTTATTAGGAGACTGGTGGAGCAGTATAGGAAAAGAAAGAAAGACTTGCACATGGTATTCATTGACCTAGAGAAAGCTTATGATAAATTTATGAGAGAGGTTCTTTGGAGGTGTTTGAAGGTGAGAGGTGTGCCCGTAGCTTATACGAGGGAGATCCTGGATATATACGATGACGTTAAGACCCAAGTTAGGACGGTGGGAGGAGAGTTGGAACATTTCCCTTTCAGGATGGGCTTGCATCAGGGATTCGTGCTTAGCCCGTTTTTATTTGCCTTGGTGATAGATGTTCTAATGCAGCACATTCAAGAGGAGGTGCCATGGTGCATGTTATTTGCGAATTGTATAGTACTAATTGACGAGACGCGAGATGGTGTTAACACGAGGTTGGAGGTTTGGAGACAAACCTTGGAGTTAAAAGGTTTCAAGATGAGCAGGACTAAAACAATGTATTTGGAATGCAAGTTCAGCGAAGTGATTTATTATATGGGCGTGGACGAGAGGCTGGATTCTCAAGTCATCCGCAAGACGGGGAGTTTCAAGTACCTAGGATCTATTATCTCAGGTAATGATGAGTTGGCAAGGATGTCACACATCGTATTGGAGCGGGATGGATGAAATAAGGCTCGTTCTGTGGTTTTTGAGTGATTACATGGTGCCAAAAAGACTTAAGGGTAATATCTATAGAGTGGTGGTTAGACTTACTGTGCTATATGGAGCAGAATGTTGGCCTGTTAAGAACACCCTTGTCCAAAAGATGTAAGTAGCAGAAATGAGGACGCTGAGATGGATGTATGGGCATACGATTAGATAAGATAAGGAATGTTGATATTCCGGAAAAGGTGGGAGTGGAACCCGTGGAGGACAAGATGAGGGAAGTTAGGTTGAGAAGGTACGATCTTGTGAAAAGGAGATGCATAGATGCCCCATTGAGGAGGAGTGAGAGGTTAGCAATTGGGGGGGGGGAGGCTGAAGAGATGTAGAGGTAGGCCTAAGAAGTATTGGGGAGAGATGATTAGATATAATATGGCACTAC
Source organism: Nicotiana undulata (assembly GCA_005239495.1). Classification (NCBI taxonomy): domain Eukaryota; kingdom Viridiplantae; phylum Streptophyta; class Magnoliopsida; order Solanales; family Solanaceae; genus Nicotiana; species Nicotiana undulata. The sequence continues at coordinate 120,401 of ML259504.1, read as the reverse complement.
TTCAGCTTACTGAGCATATTACCCTTGATAGGAGGGTATGAAAGTTGAGAATTAGGGTAGAAGGATAGTGGTTATGCGGGCGTGTCTCATTTTCATGTTGGTTTCATTAGTATTAGTCTCACGTTTTCTTTTCTTCGTATCCGCAAATTTCTTTTACTTTATGTCGTTTCTTTCACTTAGATTATTATATCACCTCTGCTTCCTATGGTTACTACTTGTTATTTCTGTTTCTTTTTAGTTTTTTTTTCTCTTGAGTCGCGGGTTTATCGAAAACAACCTTCCTACCTTTGTAAGGTAGGCGTAAGGTCTGCATACACGTTATCCTCCGCAGTCCCCACTTTATGAGATTACACTTGGTTTGTTGTTGTTGTAGTTTTATATACATAGATTATATATTGATCATACTTAGTTATACACATATTACGTATTGATACATAGTTATATACATATTAAATATGGATTATACATATATTTTATATTCACTGACTATTTTAAATTTAAGCCCTTGGTGAGTGGCATTTAGATTAATTTTTCATAAGCGGAGAGGAGGAAATATTGATTATCATGTTCTCTTGGAATGTATTGGTGTGATATTTAGCACCAATATTTGAAAAAGTTCATTGCAAGAAATACAAAATTGTCATGACCTAAAATTATATGTGTCGTGATGGTGCCTATCGTGATACCAAGCAACCCGACAACTCACAAATAACAGGCATCTTTAATTTAAAACATAATGAAATAGGCTTAAGTAAATCAAATATCATAATAACTGGAAGAAAACACTGCAACTCAAAACAGAAAATCCCAAAATACGGGTGTCATTGAGTACATGAGCATCTATATATTAACATGGTCTGACTGCTGAAACACTATCTAGGAAGGTAGAACAATATAAATGAAACTAAAAGAAAGAGGAGGAGAGTCAAGGTATGCGGACTCCAAGGCAGCTACCTCGATAGTCTCCAAACTGAATAAGCTCCAACATTAGAAACCTCCGCGCCCGGAAGTACCTGGATCTGCACACTAAGTGCCGAGTGTTGTACGAATACAACCGATCCAATATACTCAATAAGTATCGTAAATAAACACGACAAGGTAAGAGAAGCATACATTATTAATGATACTAGCTATCAACTGTGTAGTTCCGTCTTTTAAACCGACACATAACAATATTGAAAACTAACTTATCAAGTTTCGTGAGAAAACATTCGCGTGTGCATGTGTAAGGTTTCTCAATTACTTTGCTCAGACAATATCATGGCATGTAGTGGTGATAAGCAGTTAAATAAGATAAACGATCAAGGAAATGCAAAATCCACACAACACTGGCCGAAAGGTTTCCGGGTCATTTCGCCATGTCGAGCTACTGTTTTCTGAGGTCTGGTGCGCCCTTCTTCGCGTTAGCAAGGAAAGGGTCGCGAACGCGAAGAGAAAAATGGGAGAAAAAGCTCCGTGAATCGCGTTCGCGGAGGATGATTCGTGTTCGCGAAAAAGAAATCTCTGATGCATAGGTCTGACTTCGGAAGCTTATATCATCCAATTGATAAGGATTTTGGAGATGATCCAAAATAAAAATTGTATCCTTTGATGCCTAGCTTTCAGAAAGTTGAACAATTTGTCATTTGAAGTTTTGGACAAAAAGTTATGACCATTATACTAGAGACTGTCTAGAGGAGTTTGCCAGCTTGCTCTTCGCGAAGGGCAATTTGAGCTGAGAAAAGTTGTGCTTCGCGATCGCAAAGCATTGTCCGCGATTGCGAAGGGTTAATACCTGGACAAAAGCTATATTTCGGAGGTTTATCTCATTTTCACCTCATTCCTTCCCTGGGAGCCGACATTGGAGCGTACATTAGGTAAGTGATTTCTATACCTTATGAGTTAAATAAATGGTTTATATGTGGATTAAAACATAAAAATATTTATAGAAATTATGGGATTTTAAGGGGAAAAACTAGAAATTGATATTTTTGAAATTTGACCACAAAATTTATTGATTTCCTTAAAGTTTGAACATCTTTGGTGAGATTCATGGCTATTTCACTGGTTAAGTACGTAAAAAATGTCTTGTAACTTAAATTCGTTATGCCACAAATCTATGCAACAAGATGGTGCGGTTTTAAATTCCTTAAGGACAAAGATTAATTACTGTCGATTTTCTAACAGATTGAAGATAAAACCTATTCTGCTAGTAACAAATTCAAAAAGAATGAACCACTTCCAATGTCAAAATGAAAAAATAAGGGATTTTTATTGAACATTGTTAATTGTGATCCAAAAAAAAGGAACACAAATCAGTCTTGGTCTCTCTCGCAACTCGTTCTGGTTTGGTGGAAGGAAGTTTGCAGTAGAACCTATGTGCCCTAATCAGGAGCTTAAATAAATTGAAATAAAGGAAGTTCTGTTGACAACCGCCACGTGTACACCCTCTTTCATCAATGGCCAACGTCTTTCTAATTGTAATCGTAAGGCCAAGATATTTTACAATATTTATTTATACCCACAAACTTCTAAAACCCTACTACTGACTACTGACTGAGCTCGGGTTTAAGGAAAAGTTCTCATCAACACAACAAAGGTACGTTTTTTCTTCTGCAAAATTCCTACTATACATCTGTCTCCGGTTGCATAGATTGTTATTATTTCAACTTGTTTCGTTTGTTGCCACAATTGTTTAGCTTTAGTCAAAAAGTTAGGGTTTTAGCCATTTTCATTCTGTTTCTTCACTACCAGTACTAGTTTACTATAATAAATCTTGGTTTTGGGTTTTTTCACTTTTTATATGATCCTTTTTATCTAGTTTTTTCACTTTGAAAACTGTCATTTTGGATATCAATATTGAGCATATTTGGAAGCCGATTGTTGATTTAAAAAAATTGTTTTTTTGGTGGAGTAGGTGGATTTTTTGAATGATAGAAGGATTTGTTCATGACCCGTTTATTTTTGGTGATTTCCTGCTTTTAGTTGTATGAAAAATCTGGAATATTTGATATGTGCTCCCTTCAGGCTATTTTATATGATTGTGTTTGACTGAACATGTAATTTGAGCTAGTTAATGATATTCGTGCAAGTGGAAGAAAATATCGAAATAACCGTTGGAAAGTTAATTTGAATGTGTTTGATATCAGATTGAATTTGAATTGTTGATGTTGTGTAAGTTGAGTGAACAATGTTGTCAACGGGATGGATCACATGTTTTGGGATGTTCCAAACTGGAAAGACTATCATATAAATCGGGACGAAAGGAATATGAACTTAGAGAGAAGAAACGATCCATTCTTTTTCTTTTTTGCTCTGGTTCAAAATATCTAGTGCCTTTCAGCAGTAAAATTCTCCTGTATCTAACATCTCAACGTTTATTTTAATGTTGATGTTTAATATTGACTCTTGACGTTCTGTTCTTTTCATAGGTTTAAAGATGGCTTTTGTCAATAGAATTGGAAATATGCTTAAACAGAGTGTAAGCGGGCACGCGAACTTGGAACTGTGTGCCTCTAGAACATCACTTTACCAGGCTATAAGAAGCATGTCTTCTTCAAAGCTTTTTGTTGGAGGTAAAAGGATTTTGTTCCCCGTTGTACGAAGTTGCTGTGTTATTTTTGTTGTTCTATAATTGTCAACTATTGACTGCAGGTCTCTCATGGGGCACTGATGAAACATCTCTGAAAGAGGCATTCTCACAACATGGTGAAGTGATTGAAGGTATTTGTCCTGTTATTTTACCTCTCTTAATTTCAAATTTTGCTGTGGATTCCACAAGTGTGGTTCACAGAGCCTATGAAATTAAGTTGTGTTCTGAACAAATTAGAATATATGTCACTGAAATTGATGAAGGGATAATATGTATGGTTCGTGCAGCTAGAGTTATTATGGATCGTGACACCGGAAGATCCAGAGGATTTGGCTTTGTTAGTTTTACGTCAACTGAAGAAGCAGCAAGTGCATTGACTGCCTTGGATGGCCAGGTAATTATGTACAGGTTTCTTTCTGAACTGCCGGTGAGAGTTATTCTCGAAGAATGACAAACGACTTCTGTTTTTTTATTCACCTTCACCTTTTGGTGCCTTTCTTTCATATTGTCACCCAATTGCTTTTGTCTATATCTTCAGTCAAAAGAGAGAAAAAATTTCAAACTAGCTTTTTGAGACCAGGATCAGATGATATTTCTTATTTAACTTTCCAGGATCTCCATGGGAGACAGATAAGGGTTAATTATGCCACAGAAAAGCCTCGTGGCAGTTTTGGGGGTGGTTATGGTAGCGGTGGTGGATATGGTGGGGGTGGAAGTTTTGCAGGTGCTGGAGGTTATGCATCCAGCAATTATGAAGGTGGTGGTAACTACGGTACCAACAACAATTATCCTGCAGGTGGTGGCAACTATGGTGGAGGAGTGGGGTATGGTAGTGGTGAAGGTGGCAACGATGCTGGAGGTGTCAGACAAGGTAGTTTTGGCGGTGGATATGGTGGTGGGGATAGTGGAAATTACAACGCTGATTTCACACAGGGTATGGGGAACAATGGCGTCGAAGAACAGCTTAGTGCAGACCAAGGGACTGAATCTGTAAACCGTGATTTCACACTGGGTGCAGAAGGAAGTTACAGGGATGACAAGGATGAGCCAAATGGCTATGCCAACTCCAGGGGTTGATAATGTCCTTTCATGCCATTCAAGAACTTCGCTTCTGGCACGTACATGTTGACAACATGTGTTGAGGCAACAAAAGTATATTCTATTTCCAGCAGGCTACTGATTGCGTAGTTATCTAGTTTTATGTATTGTGTAGGATTAAACTGTTAACTTCTTTTACCATCTTTGTTCTTTCCTTTTAAACAGTGTTCATTTTGGAGTTCTCCAAGTACCGATTTTAAACATTGTGCAGTGCTATTCTCTTGCTAGTCTTTCGTTCCTTTAGATGCTTAGTGGTGTTCGCGAAGTGTATGATCACATGATCATGATAGAAGGGGATTGTATTAGATGAGAAAAAGGCGTTTGCTTGGTACTTTTATTGACCTTTTCGCTAAAATGAGATTAAGGCATTTGGGGGTGTACTCGATCTGAAATTTGAACAAGAAATAGATATTGTACATGTTAAATTGATTAGATCCCATAATTAACAAGTGGATGTATTTCTTTGCTTTACAGTCGGTTGAGTTAAACACGTACTTGGATCTTCAAGCTGTTTTGTTACTTTTACGTTGATAAAGTTCTAAACACTCATAACTTGCTGATTACATGCGAGTTTCAATGGCTGCTTATTGTTACTGAAAACATGGGAGCCATTTCTTTGTTCGGTGAGAAAAATTCCTTCAAATTGTCAGTCTGAAACTACAAGCAACAGCATCAAAGAATTTCTAGTTTCGACTTCCTGGAGGAAGGATAATGGAAATACAAGGTCGTGGAGTCTCCACAAATACATAGTCCTCTTGGGTTGGATATCAATTGTTATCTAATATCAACTTGGACAATACTACAGAACCTTCTCTATATTCCTCGTTCCCCGTTTTGTGCCCCCCTTCCCCCTTTTGTTTCTTTGTCTTTTTCTTTGGGGGTTTTTTTTTTTTTTTGGGGGGGGGGGTGGGAGGGGATGGGTACATATTAAATATTTCACAATAAACGTGATCCTCAGCCAAGGAAAATCCACCAGCCAGTTCCAGGTCCATTGAAACGATCATTCAGTCCAGTTAACATTCAGCTGTTGCCAAAATTTTCAAGAGATGTGCAATGCTCATTATTAAACAGCCCAGAATGGTTTCGGAGCTGCTACCACATTTGAGCTGCTTTTCAAAGGTCTGTCAATTGCTTCATCAGTGTCATCGTCATCATCATCATCATCCCCATATTCCATTAGCTGGACTAAAGTATCTGAGAAGTACAAATTGAATCAAACCATTAAATAATCAGCATGGGGTAAGGGGCAGTGTGAGAGGGTGAGGATAGTAGTCAAGGGTGGAGGGTGGGGTGGAGAAAATCAGCATTAAATGCCACTTTATGAAACTTGTTTTTCCCTACTCCCACCCTGATCTTTTTCTAGAGAAACATTTTGACCAACCAAACATGGAAAAATCCGAAAACATTTGTTTTCCTTCATACCACATCCTTAGTAACAAGAAATGCCAGAAAAGGAAGGGGGTGATGAAGGTCTGTAGGTCTCACTAGTATACAAGCCAAGCAAGAGTTTATTTAAATCTAGAGACCAGAAGGCTAGAATACTAGCAAATACCTGGAACAATTTTACATGGTGTTTCGTGAGCTACATTGTCGGCATGCACTTTCTCTGTTGATGAATGAAACTTTGGTGGTGGTGGTGGTAGAGGAGGCATCATCCTAGGAGGTGGCGGGGGAATCGAACTGGATAATGGCTGAACCGACTTTTTCGGAGTCGCTCCAATGTTGTATCTATCACCTGCGTCTAACATCCGATCCTGAGGCATTGGTAGCTCTGAACCCTGCAATGAATTCTGACAACCAAAGGGGGAGATGGAGTCCACCCATAAAACTTATCAATTCCAGGGAAAGAAGGGAGGTGTTTTGAGTTTTCCAAATACATACTTGAACATTCTTTTACTTGTATAGTAGCAGGCAAGCGAAGTTTAAAATAAATGTATGACTCTAAGAATTATTGATTTCCACTTGAATAACTTGCAAATGTTGGATATGCAACTTAACTTTTCTTCTGTCACTTGCTACAAGGAGCTTAGATCATTATGTTTGGAAAATGAAAATATTGGAGATGCCCAAAACAAAAACATTTTCTGTTCAGAGTGAAGAAATTGTTTGAAAGCCTCACATGCAGAATGTAATGTGATCTCAGTCTTATCACCCTTTGAATAGTTGAGGCAAAGTTGGTTATTGGTTAAGAATGTGCATTTCAAATTAGTTTATAAACAATTGACAGAATGCCAAAACCAAAAGGGGCATGGTCTCTATGCATCGGCACCATAAAAAAGAACCGAAATAGCACGTAGCAACCCGTGCCTCCTCCATGTCCCAGAATCCTGTGAAACATACAAAGGTCCAACAGAGTTCCACTATCAGCCTGTTAGCTTCATACAAGGTCAGAGAAATTACCTGGAATATCAAGTAGAAAAGGTTAGACCAGAAATAAATATATGCATTTTATCTGAAAATGTTAAGGAATTTCAAATGCTCGTTTTGGAACAGCAATGTGATACAAATTTAAAGTGAGAACCAAGGAGAAGTCCCGTTCTTTTCTTATCTCCCCACCCACCCCACCCCCCCACCCCAAAAAAATAATAATAACATTATAAAATAGCCAAAGCAATTAAGGGAAAGAATCAAACTAATAAATTCCTAATTCTAGTAAATGTAAGGGGATATAAGGCTCTTTTAATTAACTAGCACATTGGAATTTCAGATCCAGTAGCCCATGGATTGCAAGTTGCCACATGTGAGGGCTGAATGGAAACTAAGATGTTGGGTGAAGGCAAACTAAGTTTAAAAGAGCCCCAAAATAGGAGAATCTGATAAATCCAGATTTTGCAAATCATCATGCTACACAAGCTGCACTTCATCCTTTATTACTACCATTTATATAGTGAAGGTGAAGTAAGAACCTAATCACATAAACAGGATACTCCTGCGCAGAAGATCACTCAAGCTGTAAGAAATAATTAAGGACATAACTTATGATATAACGAGGCAGATATACAGGCTACTGCTACGATGCCACAGTTTATGAAAGGTTAGTTTCAGAACTTTGGAGAAACCACAGGAGTTTTGAAAGTAGGTGAAGAGGCCCTCAAAATGGGAGGAATCAATACAAATTCAGTGACCTCTCAGCCATAACCACTAAGGGAAACTTACTTTCGTTTTATTTTATTTTATAAAGTCTTTCGAAAACAGCCTCTCTACCTTCAAGGTGTGGGTAAGGTCTGCGTACACACTATCCTGCCAGACCCACATGTGGGATTACACTGGGTTTATAGTTGTTGTTGATGATATATATGTATATATATATATATATCAAGGTGTGGGCAAGGTCTGCGTACACACTACCCTGCCAGACCCACATGTGGGATTACACTGGGTTTATAGTTGTTGTTGATGATATATATGTATATATATATATCAAGGTGTGGGTAAGGTCTGCGTACACACTACCTTGCCAGACCCCACTTGTGGGATTACACTGGGTTTATAGTTGTTGTTGGTGATATATATGTGTGTGTGTATATATATATATATATATATATATAAAATCAGCAGCACAAAGTTTGTGTTGGACACCAAAATATGCACGTTACATCAGCGAAAAGCCAAAAACCTACAATCTCTGTTCTTCTTACAACGAACCTAAAACTTCTAGAATCAGGGTCATCTGTATATTCAGAGTTGGATCCAAGATTTTGGGAAGATGGATTCACCATTACAACAAGGTTGGATCCGGGATATAAATTTTACGGGTTTAACCTATAGTTCTTACTATTGCACCCATTAGCTTTTGGAATTATAAGTTCAAAATTAATTTTTCTAAAAATAGTAATTTTCTTACATACATATCACTTCGTGTAGAAAATGGTGGAATTAGTTGAACCGATTGAATATATGTTATATCATCTACTGCTACTAGTTTTAATATATACCTTTGGTTTAATTATTTAAAATTTTACGATGACAAAAGAAGATAAGGAATTTCAAAGTGCCATACTTGGAAATTTTGAAAGACGTGGGTGCGCCCAATTCTAGAAAACGAAAGGAAAAAAAACACCAAGATTGACATAAGATTTGAACTCCCAACCTTTATATATATAAAATCAGCAGCACAAAGTTTGTGTTGGACACCAAAATATGGACGTTACATCAGCGAAAAGCCAAAAACCTACAATCTTTGTTCTTCTTAAAACGAATCTAAAACTTCTCGAATTAGGGTCATCTATATATTCAAGATATTGGGAAGATGGGTTCACCATTACGACAAGGTTGGATCCAGGATACAAATTTTACGGGTTTAACTTTTAGTTCTTACTATTGCACCCATTAGCTTTTGGAATTATAAGTTCAAAATACTTTTTTTTCTAAAAATAGTAACTTTCTTACACGCATATCAATTCGTGTAGAAAATGGTGGAATTAGTTGAACCCATTGAATATATGTTACATCATCTACTGCTACTAGTTTTAATATATACATTTGGTTTAATTATACAAAATTTTACGGTGACAAAAGAAGAAAAGGAAATTCAAAGTGTTAGACTTGGAAATTTTGAAAGACGTGGGTGCGCCCAATTCTAGAAAACGAAAGGAAAAAAAACCATCAAGATTGACATAAGATTTGAACTCTCAACCTTACTTAGAGAGGTGCATCAAATAATATTTTCATCATATGATACTTCGAGCTTGGGTGCGCACACATATATATAAGTATTTTTGAAAAATTATAAGATTACCATACATGATATAGGGAGGAGAGCATAGGTTCACATGCCCCAGGAACCCCCA